>CM038147.1:458240387-458450943 GCA_021437245.1 Aegilops speltoides | reverse complement strand
CATAAATGTATAATATACCTTTATTTGAATGAAAAAATTATAATGTGTATGAAAAATAGGCATCAAAACATATATTTTGAAAATATGTATATCATGTATTAAAAAATGGTAAGCAAGTAAATGTAGACTTGTGTTCAAAATCAAATAAAACCATGAAAGAAATAAAGAAAAGGAAAAGGAGACAATAAAAATGAAAATCATCAAAATCGAATAGAAACAAAGAAATGAGAGAAACCGAAACAAAAAATAAAATAAAAACTAAAGTAAACTGAAAAGGATAAAAGACAGGAAAAAATAATGCAAAATACTGAAAAAAAAATATTACTTCAGTAGTAGGCTGGCCTAATACTGTAGTGACCTATAAAGTTTTAGGCCAGGCCAACTCGCTATAAGCGAGATATAGCTCTGGCATGTGCGGAAAAGGATCCGCCTCGTGTGTGGAATATGGCACTACCCTGATTACGGGTGGATCTTATATAGCGCGTAGAGCGCCCTCTAGCACCGGAGTGCGCAACACCCCAGCTTCCCGTGCGCGCCTATGGGGCGCAAGGTCCCACAGTATATTTCTTTATTCCTTTAAGTTTATTTTTCTATTTTCTTTTTTGTTTTTGTTTTGTTTTCTATTATTCCTTTTTAATTTTATTCCTTGTTTTTTCAATTGTGACACTATTTTGAATTCGTGAACATGTTTTAAAATTGTGAATATTTTTGGAAATAATGAACATTTTTTTAAAAACTGAAATTACATTTTACAAATTTATGAACAGTTTTTCGAAATCATGTATATTTTTTGAAATTCATGAAGATTTTTTCGAACTAGTGAACATCTTTTTAGTTCGTGACCATTCTCTTCACCCGTGAAAATATTTTGAATTCATTATAAAAATAAAACCAAGAACATTTTTGTAACCACGACCATTTCTAAAATTTGACGAACAATTTATAAATCGTGTACGTTTTTGAATTTTCAACATGTCTTTGAAATTGTGAACATTTTTTGAATTCATGAATATTTTCTGAAATGACTGTTTTGAATTCGCAAACATTTTCTGGTTTTTTGTTCAAGATGCACATTTTTAAAATGTTTACAAATTCAATTTTTTGTTCGACAGATTTAATAAATGTAATTCAAAATATGTTCACCAACCTAAAAAAATCTTAATTAATTTCAAATTTTGTTCATCGTCTTCAAAAAATGTTCATTGATTTTGTTCATTGAAACTCAAAAAATTTCATTGATTTTAAAATTTGTTCCACCATTTTAAAAATTTGTTCATCTATTTTTCAAAAAATGTTCTTAAATACAAATTTTGTTCATGAAGTTCAAGAATTCTTCGTCAAATTCAAATTTTGTTCATGAAATATAAAATGGTTCATCATTATTAAAAAATTCTCATAAAAGTTCTTCATCAAAATAACAAAATGTTCCTTAAAATTCAAAAAAAACATTCGTTTGAATCGCAAACATTTTTTAATTCAATACCTGTTTTTTTGACAATTCACAATGTTTAGCAATTAGAGAACCAATCCCGAATTATTTTAATATAGAATAATACAAAAACAGAAAATAAAAAAGGAAATGGAAAAAACAAAAAGAAATAAAACCGCGGGGGGGGGGGGGGGGTGGGGGCTGCCAGACTGGGGGCGCCCCTGATTACGATGCACTTAAGTCGACCCGTTTCGTACCCCTCAAAAAAAACGTAAGTGGTTTCGTCCCTTTATTTATGCAAGTTTGGGCTTCCTTCACGGAAGGCCCGGTCCTAGTTTAGGCAACTGGCGTACTAGGAACAAACCCACGGTAATAAGAAAGTCAAGCTTCCTTGGCCGTCAAGAAGACGTCGCCGTCGAACGCGTCAGCTCTGCATCCGCCAGACCAGAGAATATATATATATGCAATGCAACCCCGCGACCAATCGGACAAGCGCTGAAAGGGAGAAATACACGCACACAGAAACACCACTCCCTCCGGCGTTTTCAATCAGGCCAGGGAAGCGCGGCGATGTCGTCGACGACGGCGCCGGGGGAGACGAAGGTGCCGGTGGCGGGGCGGCGGAACGTGCTGGTGACGAGCGCGCTGCCGTACGTGAACAACGTGCCGCACCTGGGCAACATCATCGGCTGCGTGCTCAGCGCCGACGTCTTCGCGCGCTACTGCCGCCTCCGCGGCCACAACGTGCTCTACGTCTGCGGCACCGACGAGTACGGCACCGCCACCGAGAACAAGGCCCTCGAGGAGGGCTGCTCCCCCCTCGAGATCTGCGACAAGTGAGCGCCCCGCCCAACTCCATCCATACATACGCATTATTACTTGCATGATGAACTAGGCTAGGCTAAATGATGCTGTAGTTTGGCTTTGCTTGGCTTGGATGCGTTGTGTGTGTGTGTGTGTGTGTGGCATCCCCTTGATTGCGTGAGGAAGAAGGCGACGACTCATAGTCAAAAGGGTAGAGTAGGAGGAGAATTCAGAATTGTTTACAAACTTCAGACTTCAGACTTGGTTTGCTTCAGCTACAGCCACACGACTTGACAACTTAGCTGGTCTTCCCTCTTGCTGTTGCTGGATGGCACCTTCACTGCGTACATCTCGGCCATAGCCTGAGACGTGACAGTGTGATATTCAATAGAGATTATAGTATCGTCGGGAACTGATATTTGTGCAAATTCAGGTTGAAATTTCGGTCGAATTGCATTGGAGGGGCAGTCTGGATATTTTTTGCTGTAGTATCCAGCTAGCTAGTAGTACTGCAATTTGGATTAAACTAAATTACTGAACAGAAGGGAATTTGCTTCATCAGAGAATAAAGAGGGAAACTGCATCTGTGTTGCATACCTTCTGAAGATCCATCCCATTGCTGACTGATGCAGGTACCATGCGATCCACAAGGAAGTGTACGAGTGGTTCAACATCAGCTTCGACCACTTCGGCCGGACATCCACCCCACAGCAGACAGAGATCTGCCAATCGATTTTCCACAAACTGCTGGACAACAACTGGCTCTCAGAGAACACAATGCAGCAGGTTTGCTTCACGCTGTTCAAGCCGCAATTTCCTTGCCCTGCTTCGTGTTATCACGGGTTCACCTCAAGGGCCTTGCTCTATCTATCTATTGCAGCTCTACTGCGAATCATGCCAAAGGTTCTTGGCGGACAGGTTCGTCGTGGGCTCGTGTCCCGTGGAGGGATGCGGCAACGACACCGCGAGGGGCGATCAGTGCGACAGATGCGGGAGGCTGCTGAATTCGACCGAGCTGATTGATCCCAGATGCAAGGCAGGAGGAGCTCCTCCACTTCTATTTGGCTCTTCTCACCATGCATCAATCTTCCATGTGCTTAACTGTTACCATTCTCCAGGTTTGTGAGGGCATACCGGTCGTCCGCGATACGGACCACTTGTTCTTGGAGCTTCCCTTGTTGGAGGAGAAACTGGAGAAGTACATCGACGAGGCCTCGGCGACCGGATCATGGAGCCAGAACGCAGTTCGCATCACGGATGCCTGGTTGAAGGAAGGGCTGAGGCCTCGCTGCATCACCAGGGATCTGAAATGGGGCGTCCCTGTCCCACATGAGAAGTACAAGGATAAGGTTTGCCATCCATCTGAGCATGCAGAGATTCATTTGGGAAAGTTTATATCTCCCATGTCTGTGTTAATGTTAGTAATGTGATGAATGGGTTCAGGTGTTCTATGTCTGGTTCGACGCGCCGATCGGATATATTTCCATCACGGCCTGCTACACGCCCGAGTGGGAAAAGTGGTGGAAGAACCCAGAGAATGTCGAATTGTATCAGTTTATGGGCAAAGACAACGTCCCGTTCCACACGGTGAGATTCTTTTGCCAACTTGGAGTTTCCAGTATACAAATACCCTCTCTATGTACAACGCTGCTTAACAAGCTTCAATATATTCTACTCCCTCTGTTCCTAAATATAATACCTTTTAGAGATTTTAATATGGACTACATACGGAGCAAAATGAATGAATCTACACTTTAAAATATGTCTATATACATACGTATGTAGTTCGTATTGAAATCTCTAAAAGGGCTTATATTTAGAAATGGAGGGAGTATATGTGCAAGTGCATAGAGATCTGTAGCAGGCAATTCTTATATTATCTTTTCATAGAAATCTTATTTTGCTGCATATGTAACAATTTTACAGGTCATGTTTCCCTCTGCTCTACTTGGTACTGGTGAAAACTGGACTCTGATGAAGAATATTAGTGTGACTGAATATCTCAACTATGAATCAGGTACCGCACAGGTTTTGTTCAGGCCATTATTTATTCTTGGACATCTTTTTTTTTTGTTCACTCTGTTATCATGCACAGGAAAGTTCTCGAAAACTAAGGGCATTGGAGTCTTTGGCAATGACGCCAAAGCCACAAATATTCCTGCTGATGTGTGGCGATACTACTTGCTTAGTAATCGTCCTGAGGTTAGGTTTCGGTTAAATTGAATTATCTATATTAAACCTCTATGCATGTAAGATTGTTCATTTTGGTCTTTGTAAAACTTTCAGGCATCAGATGCAGTTTTCACATGGGGAGGTTTGCAGATAAAGCATAACAACGAGCTGCTAAAGAATTTGGGCAACTTCATCTATCGAGTGCTAAGCTTTATCGCAAAACCAGAGGGTTAGAAGACAAACATTCTCTTTTAAATTTTCTTTGTTGGTGGTGCTGATAAAAAAAAATTCAATTGTTCCTGCAGGAGCTGGCTACGGCTCCATCATACCTGAAGCACCTAATGCTGATATACATCCATTGAGTCAGTCGTTAGCAGAAACTGTTGGCAATTTGATTCAGCAGTATATTGATGCAATGGACAAGGTAATGCATTAACCTGACCTGTGTGAACTCCGAATTGTACTAGTGAATAAATCTGAATAAGTACCATAGATCTGAAGCATTTATGTGACATAAACATTGCCGTTAACAGGTCAAACTAAAACAAGGGCTGAAAATTGCAATGGCCATCTCTAGTGAGGGAAATGCTTACCTTCAAGTAAGCTCTTGTTCCTTCCTTTGCTGATTTCATTTCTACTCTGCATCATTTAACTTGCACGGGATTTGACTCCGGTTTTCTACCTGGATATGCAGGAGAGTCAATTTTGGAAGCTTTACAAACAAGATCCAGCTAGTTGCGCGACTGTGATGAAAACTTCAGTTGGAGTTGTCTACCTTCTTGCTTGTTTGCTAGAGCCTTTCATGCCGTCCTTCTCAAAAGATGTTTGTCACCAACTTATGAATTACTTGCATTCAGGCAATGTATACATGCAAATCTATAATGTCTTGTTCTCTGGCCCAGGTCTTGCAACAGCTGAATCTCTGTCCGAATGAGCATATTTCTTTCGCCGATGAGAAGGGGGAGAGTGACAAGGCGAAAAGGCCTTGGGATCTCATACCGTCAAACCACAGGATAGGGGAAATTGTGCCTTTCTTCACAGAGTTGGTATGCACTAGCACGCTTTTCCTGTTCTTCCTTTGTTTCCACTTTCATCCCTTGTATGTTTGCTGCCTTCATTTCCTTGACGCCTGCCGTACACCATATACAGAAAGATGATGCAGTGGCTAGCTTCAGGGAAACATTTGCAGGCAGTCAGGCCGAAAGAAACGCAAGGGCTAATTAAAGAAGCCAATGAAGTTGTTGCCTAACTGGAAGCTGCAAAACATTTCTGGCAAAGTTGATCACAATACTTAATCAAATGACATTGAGATCCAGATATGTGAGTTCGAAAGGTGAATCACAATGTATATTTTACTGATTATTAGTGATGATGCGTTCAGAAAATGTATATAAACTGAACTACATGCTGTAGTACTTGGAGTTGGAGATGCCTAAATTGATGTACATGTGCTGATCACCTGGGGAGCTACATTTTTAGTTTTAAGTATGATGTTGTTATGGTGCTGCTAGAAGGAGGGCGCGAGAGGGCCAGCCGGGGGCCTTTTGCCCACGGCCAGGCAAGAGGGAAAGGATTTCCTTCTTAATTCTTGCTTGATTAGATTGATACATCTCCTCTCTTTATATAGAGAGGTTTACTTGACTCCCAAGCAAGACTTACTTGACCCCTAAGCAAGCGACCCTTATCTCTAATTAACCCTAAGACTAATGGGCCCATTAGGCCCATTACGTACTCTAACACTACACCCCACCTGGACATGCAGCTTGTCCTCGAGCTGCAGCCTAACCAACTTATAACCATGACTCGACCAACACAAACCTAACACCTAAAAACAAGCCTTTTACATCTCGGCTTGTGTTATTACTCTCAACCTGAAATAGACTGGGACGCTTTATTTTGGACGTGCACGTGTACAGCCACCTGGATCCCATGGATACCACACGGACAAAAGGAGTGCATGTGTATGGCTGTTGGTCTACACTGCACAGGAAGAGTGGAGGGCTTGCGATGGAGAATGTCGAGGAGGTGCGCTTCAACCGCCGATGTCGCAGACTTTGAGGTCGCTGCCCACGGGGAAAACAGCATGCCCGCCGCCCGTGGGGGAAACCGCATGCCCAAGATCCCCAATGCAGCGGACGAGATCGAGGTCCTTTGCGCAGCAAAGGGCAACTTGGAGGAGCGTCAGCTGCAGACCACGCATCTCCCGCACACGCCGACACGCTAGGAGGCGCGCGACAAGACACAGTAGCCTCACCGCCGCCGACATGTGGCGGTAGCGATCAAGAAGGAAGCGGTGACGGCGGCGGGGACTTGAGCTGCTGGATGTGGGCATACAGGATGGCGGCGGTGATGGGAACAAGGTCGTCGCAGATCCGTCGTAGGGCATCCCATCTCGGGCGGCGGAGCCGACCGACGGTGGTCTGCCGCGCTGCAGCGGCTGCCGCTGATGTCGCGCCGAGCGGCGGCGGCTGCTGCTGCGTAAAGCGCCGGCGGCGGAGGCCGCTAGGAGCGGCGGCTGCCATCGCAGCCAGGGCTGGGCGGTGGTGGCGATGGATGGCAGCCGCAGCGGCCCGGCAAGCACGGCGAAGGCCGCTGCTCGCGGCGGCTGCCACGGCGGCGCGAGGCGTCGATGGCGGCCTGGCCGAGGCGACTGTAGGACCCGGCCAAGAACATGTGGATCTCCTGGACCGCCTGGGTTAGGTCCCGCAGCACCCCGAACACCTCCTCCGGGGTGAGGACGGCGGGGGCGGGCGCGACGGAGGATCCCGGCGTGGGCAGGAGCGAGGCGACGGTCGTGGTGGTCGCCGGAGGCAACGAAGTGACCGGCAGCGGAAGAGACGGGCTTGGCGGCGGTGAAGACATGATCGAACCGAAGCTATCTGATACCAAATTGTTATGGTGCTGCTAGAAGGAGGGCGCGAGAGGGCCGGCCGGGGGCCTTTTGCCCACGGCCGAGCAAGAGGGAAAGGATTTCCTTCTTAATTCTTGCTTGATTAGATTGATACATCTCCTCTCTTTATATAGAGAGGTTTACTTGACTCCCAAGCAAGACTTACTTGACCCCTAAGCAAGCGACCCTTATCTCTAATTAACTAAGACTAATGGGCCCATTAGGCCCATTACGTACTCTAACAGATGTACATAGTTAAAAATAAAGGAAACCTTTACTTTTCTATCTAACGTAAGGAGAGAAAAGATTCAGCCGTTTATTGCGTCATCAAGCTCACAGAACTGTGGTAAATGTGCTTGAGTCGACTTGGTGTAACCACAGGTGATGAGCCTGGTATTGATTTGCAGATTATGATGTGCCATAGGTTGTTTTTGCATGCTGGACAAGTGTATTTAAGCAGGGGCCATCAAAGGTGGATAAATTGTATGGGAAAATAGGGTTACCTTGATGCTTAAGTAGCTCCACTCTTTTATGAAAGGCTAAAATATTGAGAAGGGGCATTGCCCATTTGACCCAAGCTAAGCCCCGTAGTTGCATTGTTCCACGATTTGTTTGCATTGGGTGAGGATCTACTCCATAGATTCAAAAAATACCAATTTTGCATGAAACAATATTGTATCAGGATTTTTTTTAAGTAGACCTTTAAATAATATAGCTAATACATATTACTCCCTCCGTTCCTAAATATTTGTCTTTTTAGAGATTTCAAATGGACTACCACATACGGATGTATATAGACATATTTTAGAGTGTAGATTCACTCATTTTGCTCCGTATGTAGTCACTTGTTGAAATCTCTAGAAAGACAAATATTTAGGAACGGAGGGAGTAGATATTACCTGCAAATTTTGAGAAATTCGAAGCAACGTTCTGAAATCCAGTACTGGACTCTTGTTCCTTATTCTATCACACATTTTCACATTCATTTGAAGCTGTTATGTGAACCTTGGTTCAGTCAAGAAAAATGGAAGGAATAGGAACCAGCAACGTTGAGCAACACTTGTGGAATTTGAACTTGATGTGCGTATCCCATGGAGATACTTACTTGATCTGATCTTTGTCTGACCTACAGCTTACTGATGTGCATTCCAGATAGTTTAGGCCTCAAACAACAATACAATCCTACAATCTACTACTGCTCAAATAATATTATTTTGGAAAGCACACTACTTTAATATCCAATCCTTACGGGCTGCAATTGCAGAACAACTGGCATGGAGTTTCTTCATTGACTAGCGATTATAGAAGTTTAGGCAATGAGCGAACCAAATTGACCTTGGCTCGTCCAATCTTCTTGGCATTTGCCGAGAAATAGGCTGCCAGCAGACATTGAATCACAGAGGGTCCGGGTCCAACAGACGCAAGCGACGCTTCATGCTCCGGATATGGGGGTGCTAGGAATGGAGAGGAAGAAACGGTTAGTTCAATTATTACAGAAATAAGGAAAGAGTGTGTCTCTGCATATCCACCAATAGGGGACCCGAACCATTGACCTGAATATCACCAGGTTGTGATCATATTCCTACACGCAAGATCAAGATCAAATGGACCATGTGCCATGCATTCGTTGTATCCCTCATTGCTAACCCTATCAATTAGCTATATGGGACATTTCGTATTCTCTGCAGATTTGAATCTGTGACAGTACATTAAAGAAAGATCAGATGCAAAAGTTTGGCTGCTTCACTAGATGAGGACATAACATTGGCATATGGCATAACATGTTTTTTGATACGGAACATATATGATAGACAAAATAAGGAGTCTGATGCCAATTGGCATAAATGCTTTTGCTGATTCTTTCAACACATGGCTGAATACAATGGGATCCTATACTAGTAGACTTGTCTTAGTGTTATGCTCACATTAAAAGAAAAGTTTTGTTGGACCACAAAGATTTCCTGAAGGCTCTCGGAAGATTCAAATCCGGCTTAATGGCTAGAGGTTCAGGAGAAGAGATGCTATTTTTCCAGACTCTTAAGTGATGTCACCATTCCATGACATATTATATTCTTTTTTATCCCTCTTGATGAATTATAAACTATAGTCAGATATTCAGATATTGAAACAACTTTTTTGTCAATAGTGCTTATTTTCAGCAACAAATTGTATGTTGCTACAAATTACTGAATGCTTACAGTGCTCTTTTGGTTTAGTATAAGAGTCATCTTTTGCAACTCCCCCTTTTAGAGGGTCCATTTGGTGATGTATTTGACATTGTCATTTGCAAAAAATATTTTTCACTAACTTAAATCGTGAGGCTAGCATATGCAAATTTGATCAGTATCAGATACAACTGTGAGTAGGAAAAGGAAAAGTTTAAGGGTAACTTACAAAGTTGAAGACTTCACAGATGGATCTGCTTCCTGCTCTCTTTACCGGCCTAACAGAATTCAAAGGACTGGTATGGAAATAAGAAAAAAGGCAGCTAAGCACCAATCCAAATTTTGACAAGCTTAATTTTTTTTGGCTGGTAAGGCGCAGCAGTACCTTGTGAATTGAGATACTGCCTTGAGCATCTGCACTGGAATTGCTATTTTCATCGACTGGTAAGCTGTAAAAGGGCCTTAATGCTGATGTAATGCCCCAAAGTTTGATGGACATCAGCAAATTCTACTTATCTTAGCACATTACCTGGCATAACTCACGACATGATTGAGTTGCGGAAAATGATCGAACATATCGCATCTTGCAGGCCTCAGCCAGTTGCATAAATATCAATCATGTTTGCAGTGTGCCTTATTTGTTGTGTGATCTCATGCAAGCAATCATAGATAGCATCACTGTCTGTATGTGACTTGTCCTTGACGATAAATTCATGAACCACCCCATTTAGCTCGATGCAACTACATCCAGGAACTTTTTCCACTCCCAAGTGCCTCATCATCACCCTCACTTTATCAGCCTTCTTCTTCATTCCTGCCTCTACATACATGTTAGCCAGTAGCACATATATTCCACTGTCGCTCGGGTCAAGCTCTACTAATTTCATTGCTGCCCTTTCACCAAGAGTAATATTACCGTGCATCCTACAAGCAAAGAAGAGAGCACCCCACACTACTGCATCAGGCTCCATTGGCATGGTGTTTACTAGATGTTCTGCTTCATCTAAATGACCTGCTCTGCCTAGCAAGTCTATCATACATGAATAATGTTTCATTTTCCTCTCAAGGTGATACTTTGAGACCAGTAGGGAAAAAAACTCGCGGCCTTCTTTAACCAGGCCAGCATGACAACATGCAGACAGAACCCCTATGAATGTAATCTCATCAGGCTGCAGTCCAAGCTCTATCATTCTCCGGAAGTATTGTATTGCCTCATAAGCACGTCCGTGATTTGCCAAACCGCATATCATTGCTGTCCATGTGAGCGCATTTTTCTCCGGTAAATCTTTGAAAACATGGATGGCCTTCTCGATGTTCCCACACTTTGCGTACATGTCGACTAGATTTGTGCCTAGTGTAACACTAAGTGAAAGCCGGTGCCGGTCGATGTAATGGTGAACCCACATACCCATTTCTAGCGCTCCAAGCTGCGAGCAAGCCGATAAAAGATTGACCATCGTAATCTCGTCAGGCTTCACCTTTGCTTCCTGCATCTCATGAAACAATCCAAGAGCCTCCTTGCCCTGCTTACACTGCACATAACCGGCCATCAGTGCATTCCATGGGAATGCGTCCCTTTCAGGCATCTCATCAAACACCCTCCTCGCATCGTCCATCAGCCCGAACTTTGTATAGGCAACAATCATGGTTGTCCATGACACAACCGTTTTGCCATCAATCCTCTCGAACACAGACTTGGCCCGCTCCAAATCGCCGCACTTGACATACATGTCCATTAGCACATTCATCAGCCTCACAGTGCACCTCACTCCATTGCTCTCCACATACCCATGGAGCCTCTTCCCAAGCTCCAGATCCCGCAGTTGCCCGCACCCTGACACGACCCCAATCATCGTCACCTCATCAGGCGCCAGCGTCCCATCCTCGGCCATCCTCCAGAACACCTCCAAGGCCTCCCCAGGTACGCCCCTTCGCACATAGCCGCCAATCAGCGTGTTCCACGACACCAGATCCCTGACAAGCATTTGATCGAACAGCCTGCGTGCCTCCGCCATGGAGGCGCGCACCGCCAGGAAGTGCACCGCGGCGTTCACCACGAAGACGTCCGCGTGGAACCCGAGCCTGAATACGTGCCCCAGAACAGAGTCTCCGTAGCCCCTCTCCTGCAGGCACGCGCACGCCTTGAGCAGGAAGGGGAAGGTGAGGTGGTCCGGGCGGGCGGCCAGGAGGAGCGAGCGGTAGAGCGGGAGGCACCGCGGGACGAGGCCGCGGTGCGCGCAGAGGGAGAGGGCGCGGAGCGCGGCGTTGTAGGGGCGGGCGGAGTCGGGCGGGGAGGGCAGGGAGGCGAGGAGGGCGAGCGCGTGGAGGAGCGGGCGGGGCGCGCCGCGCGGGTCGTCGGAGTGGGCGAATGCCACGACGAGGCTGGAGGCGAAGGGGAGCGGGGACGGGGAGGAGAGGAAGCCGGCGGTGAGGAGGTGCGCGTGGAGCTGCAGGAGGCGGCGGAGCGGCGGAGGGGGGCGGGCGGAGAGGACGGCCAGGAGGCGGGAAGGCGCTGGCGGAGGCATGGTTTGAGCGAGACGGGGAGGAAAAGCAGAGTGAGTCCTTTTTTTAGACAAAAAATGCAGTGGCGAGTGAAGGGCAAAGCTGGGCTAGTAAAGCAAGGCCCAAGGCTTGGCCCGTCAAGCCCAAGAGGACCTCCAGTGGGCGGGGCACCTTAATAGAGGCCTATATAGTTTGCCCAGTTCTTTTGACGGGTTAACTTAGGGCATAAGCCGCGAGTGCGAAGTTTCTGCGCTCGGGCACCATGGTGCCTTTTGTTGAAAAAAATAAAATCAAAAATCATATTTAAAAGTTTCAAAAATATCTAAAATAATTCTGCGGAGATTTGTTTGTATTTTTCACTACGGATCCATGAAACTTTGTTTTGGAAAAATGTAATTTGTAAGCTATAAAAAAAATTCTGGCCCAAAAACAAAAAATTCCGGCCCATTTGAAAATACATATTTGTCTTTTTAGCCACGTGTAAAAGTAAAATGTAATGAACTTTTGGACATATGTGGTGTGTGTGTGTGTGTGTGTGTTTACAACAAGTTTTGAAAAAATTTGCGCTGTAAAAACTGTTGTTGTGAAACGGGCATCATGGTGCCCGTGCACAACTAGCAATATTCGCATAAGCCATCCCCTACTTACCTTATTTTAGAAGCCAACTTCATTTATTGATGCTTCTAAACTAATTAACTCGTAACTATTTTGGAGCCTAATAAGTATTGACCTATCGTTGCTCTCATATCGAAGCCCCCTAGCCTTTCAATGACAGTCTGAAAGTCCTCATGCACGTGCCCGAAAGACACCGTCATTGCAGTTAAATCCTTGAATGGGTCTGAAGAACTTGACACCAAATACCATCGTTGCGTACGCAAGGTCAAGACCAAACGTCTTGATAACTCAATAGTCAACGCGTCAGTTTTTGTAGAGTAACATTGGTAGCCAGTTTGTGAATCTTCTCCCTTTCCATCTGTGGAAGACTTTGGGTCCCTACGGGCCTACATGCATGCATTGTTGGCCCTGTTTTCCATCTCGCGTGGCCTGTTGACCGACTCCTGGGTTAAGAAGAAAAGAAAACCCACCCCACGGGGATCAAAGGTGTATTTGTTTCGTTTTGAACGAAGATCATTAATAGAATACTCAACTCAACCGTCATGATGACGGCCGACCGAGTTGTAGCTTAGATGGTTAAGTTCTATGTGGTGGAGTCAGTCTATCAGGGTTAAGTGCCACATTGTTACCTGCATTTTCTGGGTTTATTTCAGTGTTTCTAGCGATGTTCGTTCATCGTGTCGACTTTGTCAATTTTAAAATGTTGTGCCGGTTCAATATCTCGAAGTTGCTTTAGAGATAGAGTGTGTGTGCGCGTGCGTTTATAGATGTGAGTGTATGCGCATGTCAGTGAGCATCTACAATTACGCTATGTTTAAATAAAAATCGTGACGACCCGGACCAGTACCCCATGTAAGCAACTTAGATGTGATCTTTGTACCTGCCCGTGCACCTTCGAACTAGGAACATCTCGTGAGACAATTAATGGATGTCCAACTCTCTCAACAGTCAGATCAGCTTTGCTGGAAACTAGCTAGGAATGGGGAGTTTTCAGTTAAATCCATGTATTTGGATATTATCAACACTAGCGATATTCCTAGTTTGAAACATGTTTGGAAAGTCAAAGTGCTTTAAAATCAAAGTGTTTATGTGGTTTGTCCACAAACAGGTCATCTTAACTAAAGACAATTTGGCGAAGCGCAACTGGGCGGGTTTTAAAAGATGTAGTTTTTGTGATAGTGATGAATCAATCAGACACCTCTTTCTCGATTGCCCTTTGGCAAAGATTTTATGGAGGTCCATCCACATAGCTTTTAATATAACTCCTCCGAATTTCATCAACACGTTATTTGGGACGTGGCTAGATGGAATTGACGTAGTAACAACTAGACACATTCGTGTAGGAGTATGTGCTTTACTATGGGCAATCTGGAACTGCAGAAACTATTTGATTTTTAACAGAACAACAAATATTCATTTCGTGCAGGTTATCTTCAAGGCCACTACGCTCATCCGTATGTGGTCGCTACTCACTCCGACGAAGGCCAGGGAGCATTTGGTTACTGGATCTATCCGATGAGAGACGGTAGCTCGGACTATCTTCAACCGGTTTGGATGGCGGTCATGTAATAGGATAGGTGTTTATGAAGGAAATATGCCCTAGAGGCAATAATAAAGTTATTATTTATTTCCTTATTTCATGATAAATGTTTATCATTCATGCTAGAATTGTATTAACCGGAAACATGATACATGTGTGAATGCATAGACAAAACAACATGTCACTAGTATGCCTCTACTAGACTAGCTTGTTAATCAAAGATGGTTATGTTTCCTGACCATGAACAAAGAGTTGTTATTTGATTAACGAGGTCACATCATTAGTAGAATGATCGATTGACATGACCCATTCCCTTAGCTTAGCACACGATCGTTTAGTATGTTGCTCTTGCTTTTATCCATGACATATACATGTTCTGTAACTATGAGATTATGCAACTCCCGTTTGCGGAGGAACACTTTGGTGCTACCAAACGTCACAGCGAATCGGGTGATTATAAAGGAGTACTACAGGTGTCTCCAAAGGCAGATGTTGGGTTGGCGTATTTGAGATTAGGTTTTGTCACTCCGATTATCGGAGAGGTATCTCTGGCCCTCTCGGTAATGCACATCACTGAAGCCTTGCAAGCACTACAACTAATGAGTTAGTTGCGAGATGATGTATTACGGAACGAGTAAAGAGACTTGCGTAACGAGATTGAACTAGGTATTGGATACCGACGATCGAATCTCGGGCAAGTAACATACCGATGACAAAGGGAACAACGTATGTTGTTATGCGGTCCGACCGACAAAGATCTTCGTAGAATATGTAGGAACCAATATGGGCATCCAGGTCCCGCTGTTGGTTATTGACCGTGAATGGTTCTAGGTCATGTCTACATTGTTCTCGAACCGTAGGGTCCGCACGCTTAAGGTTTCGATGGCGGTTATTATGAGTTTATGTATTTTGATGTACCGAAGGAGTTCGAGTCCGGATGTGATCACGGACATGACGAGGAGTCTCGGAATGGTCGAGACATAAAGATTGATATATTGGAAGCCTATGTTTGGAGTTCGAATGGTTCGGTAAAACGGAATTTCTTCGAGTACCGGAGGTTACGGAACCCCGGAGGCAAATGGGCCTCGATGGGCCTTAGTGGAAAAGGAGAAGGGCCTGCCCTAGGTGGCGCGCGCCCCCCTTCCCTAGTCCTACTAGGACTAGGAGAAGGGCCGCCCCCTCTCTCTTTCCCTCAGGAATCCTAGTCCAACTAGGATTGGGGGAATCCTACTCAGAGGAGTAGGACTCCAGCAGCGCCTCCTTGGCCGCCCCCCCCCCTGGCTCCTTTATATACGAGGGGGGGGGGCACCTGGAACACACAAGTTGATCGTGAGATCGTTCCTTAGCCGTGCGGTGCCCCTCCACCATATTCCACCTCGGTTATACCGTCGCGAAGCTTAAGCGAAGCCTGCGCCGGTGAAACATCAAGATCGCCACCACGCCGTCGTCTTGTGGAACTCTCCTCGACACTCGGCTGGATCGGAGTCTGAGGGGCGTCATCGAGCTGTCGTGTGTCAAGAACTGGGGCGTCGGAGTAACGGCGCGGGATCGGTCGGATCGCGAGGAGAACGTACGACTACTTCCTCTACGTTGTGATCGCTTCCACTTCGGGTCTACAAGGGTATGTGGACAACACTCTCCCCTCTCGTTGCTATGCATCACCATGATCTTGCGTGTGCGTAGGAAAATTTTTGAAATTACTACGTTCCCCAACAGTGGCATCCGAGCCAGGTTTTTCTATGGTTTGATGTTTTGCACGAGTAGAACACAAGTGAGTTGTGGGCGATACAAGTCATACTACCTACCAAAGCATGTCATACTTTGGTTCAGCGGTATTGTGAGATGAAGCGGCCCGGACCGACATTACGCGACGCTTACGCGAGACTGGTTTCACCGCTGCGAGCACTCGTTGCTTAAAGGTGACCGTGGGTGCTGTCTCTCTCACTTTAGTTGAACCGAGTGTGGCTACGCCCGGTCCTTGAGAAGGTTAAACGGAGTCTATTTGACGAAATATCGTTGTGGTTTTGATGCGTAGGTGAGACTGGTTCTTGCTTAAGCCCGTAGCAGCCACGTAAAATTTGCAACAACAAAGTAGAGGGCGTCTAACTTGTTTTTGCGGGGCATGTTGTGATGTGATATGGTCAAGACGTGATGCTATATTTTATTGTATGAGATGATCATGTTTTGTAACGAAGTTATCGGCAATGGCAGGAGCCATATGGTTGTCGCTTTATTGTATGCAATGCAATCGCCTGTAATGCTTTACTTTATCACTAAGCGGTAGCGATAGTCGTAGTAGCATAAGTTTGGCGAGGCGACAACGATGCTGCGATGGAGATCAAGGTGTCGCGCGGTGGCGATGGTGATCATGGTGGTGCTGCAAGATGGAGATCGTGAAGCACAAGATGATGATGACCATATCATATCACTTATATTGATTTGCATGTGATGTTTATCCTTTTATGCATCTTATCTTGCTTTGATTGACGGTAGCATTATAAGATGATCTCTCACTAAATTATCAAGAAGTGTTCTCCCCGAGTATGCACCGTTGCCAAAGTTCGTCGTGCCCAGACACCACGTGATGATCGGGTGTGATAAGCTCTCGTCCATCTACAACGGGTGCAAGCCGGTTTTGCACACGCAGAATACTCGGGTTATACTTGACGAGCCTAGCATATGCAGATATGGCCTCGGAACACGGAGACCGAAAGGTCGGCGTGAATCATATAGTAGATATGATCAACATAAGATGTTCACCATTGAAAACTACTCCATTTCACGTGATGATCGGTTATGGTTTAGTTGATTTGGATCACGTGATCACTTAGATGACTAGAGAGATGTTTTTCTAAGTGGGAGTTCTTAAGTGATATGATTAATTGAACTTAAATTTATCATGAACTTAGTACCGATAGTATCTTGCTTGTTTATGTTTGATTGTAGATAGATGGCTCGTCTTTGTTGTTCCGTTGAATTTTAATGCGTTCCTTGAGAAAGCAAAGTTGAAAGATGATGGTAGCAATTACACGGATTGGGTCCGTAATTTGAGGATCATCCTCATTCTGCACGAAGAGCTACGTCTGGATGCACCGCTAGGTGACAGAGCTCTTCTTTGAGCAACGCCAGATGTTATGAGCGTTTGGCGAGCAAAGTCGATGACTACTCTATAGTTCGATGTGCCATGCTTTACGGCTTAGAACCGGGACTTCAACGACGTTTTGAGCGTCATGGAGCATATGAGATGTTCCAGAGTTGAAGTTGATATTCCAACAGAATGCCCGGATTGAGAGATATGAAGTCTCCAATAAGTTCTATAGCTGCAAGATGGAGGAGAACAGTTACATTAGTGAGCATATACTCAAAATGTCCGGGTACTACAATCACTTGACACAATTGGGAGTTAATCTTCCGGATGATTGTGTCATTGATGAATTCTCAATCACGCCACCAAGCTACAAAGGCTTCGTGATGAACTATAATATGCAAGGGTTAGTAAAGACTATACCGAGCTCTTCGCAATGCTAAAGGCTGCGGAGGTAGAAATCAAGAAGGAGCATCAAGTGTTGATGGTCAATAAGACCACTAGTTTCAAGAAGAAAGGCAAAGGGAAGAAGAAGGGAATCTCAAGAAGAACAGCAAGCAAGTTGTTGCTCGGGAGAAGAAACCCAAGTCGGCCCTAAACCTGAAATCGAGTGCTTCTACCGCAAGCGGATGGTCCTTTGAAGCGGAACTGCCCCAAGTATTTGGCGGATAAGAAGGATGGCAAGGTGAACAAAGGTATATGTGATATACATGTTATTGATGTGTACCTTACTAGAGCTCGTAGTAGCACTGGTATTTGATCTTGGTTACATTGCTAATATTTGCAACTCAAAGCAGGACTACTGATTGCGAACTCGCAAAGGGCGAGGTGACGATGCGCGTGGGAAATGGTTCCAAAGTCGATGTGATCGCGGTCGGCACGCTACCTCTACATCTACCTTCGGATTAGTATTAGACCTAAATAATTGTTATTTGGTGCTGCGTTGAGCATGAACATTATATCTGGATCTTGTTTGATGCGAGACGGTTATTCATTTAAATCGAGAGAATAATGGTTGTTCTATTTATATGAGTAATATCTTTTATGGTCATGCACCCTTGAAGAATGGTCTATTTTGATGAATCTCGATAGTAGTGATACACATATTCATAATGTTGAAACCAAAAGATGCAGAGTTGATAACGAAAGTGCAACTTATTTGTGGCACTTGCCGTTTAGGTCATATCGGTATAAAGCGCATGAAGAAACTCCATCTCGATGGACTTTTGGAGTCACTTGATTATGAATCACTTGGCACTTGCGAACCGTGCCTCATGGGCAAGATGACTAGAACACCGTTCTCGGTACTATGGAGAGAGCAACAGATTTGTTGGAAATCATACATACTGAGATGTATGTGGTCCGATGAATGTTGAGGCTCGTGGCGGATATCGTTATTTTCTCACCTTCACAGATGACTTAAGCGGATATGGGTATATCTACTTAATGAAACATAAGTCTGAAACGTTTGAAAAGTTCAAAGAATTTGAGTGAAGTTGAAAATCATCGTAACAAGAAAATTAAGTTTCTACGATCGATCGTGGAGGTGAATATTTGAGTTACGAGTTTGGTCTACATTTGAAACAATGCGGAATAGTTTGCAACTCACGCCACCCGAACACCACACAGTAATGGTGTGTCCGAACGTCGAATCGTACTTTACTAGATATGGTACGATCTATGATGTCTCTTCTGATTTACCGCTATCGTTTTGGGGTTATGCTCTAGAGGCGGCCGCATTCACACTGAATAGAACACCATCAAAATCCGTTGAGGCGACACCTTATGAACTATGGTTTGGCAAGAAACCAAAGTTGTCGTTTCTTAAAGTTTGGGGATGCGATGCTTATGTGAAAAAGCTTCAACCCGATAAGCTCGAACCCAAATCGGAGAATGTGTCTTCATAGGATACCCAAAGGAGACAGTTGGGTACACCTTCTATCACAGATCCGAAGGCAAGACATTCGTTGCTAAGAATGGATCCTTTCTAGAGAAGGAGTTTCTCTCGAAAGAAGTGAGTGGGAGGAAAGTGGAACTTGATGAGGTAATAGTACCTTCTCCCTTACTTGAAAGTAGTTAAATCGCAGAAACCAGTTTCGAGACATCCGCACCAAGTAGCGAGGAAGTTGATGATGTTGATCATGAAACTTCAGATCAAGTTACTACAGAACCTCGTAGATCAACAGAGTAAGATCCGCTTTTGAGTGGTACGGTAATCCTGTTCGGAAGTCATGCTACTAGATCATGATGAACCCACGAACTATGAAGAAGCGATGGTGAGCCCAGATTCCGCAAAATGGCTTGAGGCCATGAAATCGAGATGGGATCCATGTATGAAAACAAAGTGTGGACTTTGGTTGACTTGCCCGAGGGTAGGCAAGCAATAGAAAACAAATGGATCTTCAAGAAGAAGACCGGCCGACGGTAATATTATCGTCTATAAAGCTCGACTTGTCGCAAAAGGTTTTCGACAAGTTCAAGGGTTGACTACGATGAGACCTTCTCACCCGTAGCGATGCTTAAGTCCGTCCGAATCATGTTAGCAATTGCCGCATTTTATGATTATGAAATTTGGCAAATGGATGTAAAGCGCATTCTGAATGGATTTACGGAAGAAGAGTTGTATATGATGCAACGAAGGTTTTATCGATCCAAAGGAGCTAACAAAGTATGCAAGCTCCAACGATCCATCTATGGACTGGTGCAAGCATCTCGGAGTTGGAATAAACGTTTTGATAGTGTGATCAAAGCATTTGGGTTTGTCAGACTTTTGGAGAAGCTGTATTTACAAGGAAGTGAGTGGGAGCTCTGTAGCATTTACGATATTATATGTGGATGACATATTGTTGATCGGAAATGATATAGAATTCTGGATAGCATAAAGGGATACTTGAATAAGAGTTTTTCAATGAAAGACCTCGGTGAAGCTGCTTACATATTGGGCATTAAGATCTATAGAGATAGATCAAGGCGCCTAATTGGACTTTCACAAAGCACATACCTTGACAAAGTTTTGAAGAAGTTCAAAATGGATCAAGCAAAGAAAGGGTTCTTGCACGTGTTACAAGGTGTGAAGTTGAGTCGACTCAATGCCCGACCACTGCAGAAGATAGAGAAAATGAAAGATGTTCCTATGCTTCACCATAGGCTCTATCATGTATGCAATCTGTGTACGGACTGATGTGTGCCTTGCTATAAGCCTAGCAGGAGGTACCAAAGTAATCCGAAGTGGATCATCGGACGGTCAAGAACATCTGAAATACGAAAAGGACTAAGGATATGTTTCTCGTATATGGGGTGACAAAGAGCTCATCGTGGCAGTTACGTTGATGCAAGCTTTGACAACGATCCGGACGATTCTAAATCGCAAACCGGATACGTATTTACACTAAACGGAGGAGCTGTCGGTTGGTGCGGTTCTAAACAAAGCGTCGTGGCGGGATCTACATGTGAAGCGGAATACATAGCAGCCGGAAGCAGCTAATGAAGGAGTGCGGATGAAGGAGTTCATATCCGATCTAGGTGTCATACCTAGTGCATCGGGTCCAATGAAAATCTTCGTGACAATATTTGGAGCAATTGCCTTAGCAAAGGAATCCAGATTTCACAAGAGGACCAAGCACATCAAGAGGCGCTTCAATTCCATCCGGACTTAGTCGGATCGGAGACATAGAGATTTGCAAGATACATACGGATCTGAATGTTGCAGACCGTTGACTAAGCCTCTTCCACGAGCAAAACATGATCGGCACCAAGACTCCATGGGTGTTAGAATCATTACTATGTAATCTAGATTATTGACTCTAGTGCAAGTGGGAGATGAAGGAAATATGCCCTATAGGCAATAATAAAGTTATTATTTATTTCCTTATTTCATGATAAATGTTTATCATTCATGCTAGAATTGTATTAACCGGAAACATGATACATGTGTGAATGCATAGACAAAACAACATGTCACTAGTATGCCTCTACTAGACTAGCTTGTTAATCAAAGATGGTTATGTTTCCGACCATGAACAAAGAGTTGTTATTTGATTAACGAGGTCACATCATTAGTAGAATGATCGATTGACATGACCCATTCCTTAGCTTAGCACACGATCGTTTAGTATGTTGCTACTGCTTTTATCCATGACATATACATGTTCTCGTAACTATGAGATTATGCAACTCCGTTTGCGGAGGAACACTTTGGTGCTACCAAACGTCACAACGTAATCGGGTGATTATAAAGGAGTACTACAGGTGTCTCCAAAGGCGATGTTGGGTTGGCGTATTTGAGATTAGGTTTTGTCACTCCGATTATCGGAGAGGTATCTCTGGGCCCTCTCGGTAATGCACATCATGAAGCCTTGCAAGCACTACAACTAATGAGTTAGTTGCGAGATGATGTATTACGGAACGAGTAAAGAGACTTGCGTAACGAGATTGAACTAGGTATTGGATACCGACGATCGAATCTCGGGCAAGTAACATACCGATGACAAAGGAACAACGTATGTTGTTATGCGGTCCGACCGACAAAGATCTTCGTAGAATATGTAGGAACCAATATGGGCATCCAGGTCCCGCTGTTGGTTATTGACCGTGAATGGTTCTAGGTCATGTCTACATTGTTCTCGAACCGTAGGGTCCGCACGCTTAAGGTTTCGATGGCGGTTATTATGAGTTTATGTATTTTGATGTACCGAAGGAGTTCGAGTCCCGGATGTGATCACGGACATGACGAGGAGTCTCGGAATGGTCGAGACATAAAGATTGATATATTGGAAGCCTATGTTTGGAGTTCGAATGGTTCCGGCGAAATTCGGAATTTATCTGAGTACCGGAGGTTACTGGAACCCCGGAGGCAAATGGGCCTCGATGGGCCTTAGTGGAAAAGGAGAAGGGCCTGCCTGGGTGGCGCTAGGCCCCCCCTTCCCTAGTCCTACTAGGACTAGGAGAAGGGGCGCCCCTCTCTCTCTTTCCCTCAGGAATCCTAGTCCAACTAGGATTGGGGAATCCTACTCCCAGAGGAGTAGGACTCCCAGTAGCGCCTCCTTGGCCGCCGGCCCCCCCCCTGGCTCCTTTATATACGAGGCGGGGGGCACCTGAACACACAAGTTGATCGTGAGATCGTTCCTTAGCCGTGTGCGGTGCCCTCCACCATATTCCACCTCGGTTATACTGTCGAAGCTTAAGCGAAGCCCTGCGCGGTGAAACATCAAGATCGTCACCACGCCGTCGTCTTGTGGAACTCTCCCTCGACACTCGGCTGGATCGAGTCTGAGGGACGTCATCGAGCTGTACGTGTGTCAAGAACTCGGGC
Source organism: Aegilops speltoides (assembly GCA_021437245.1). Classification (NCBI taxonomy): domain Eukaryota; kingdom Viridiplantae; phylum Streptophyta; class Magnoliopsida; order Poales; family Poaceae; genus Aegilops; species Aegilops speltoides. The sequence continues at coordinate 458,428,430 of CM038147.1, read as the reverse complement.
GTCGAGTAACGGCGCGGGATCGGTCGGATCGCGAGGAGAACGTCGACTACTTCCTCTACGTTGTGATCGCTTCGCCGGGTCTACAAGGGTATGTGGACAACACTCTCCCCTCTCGTTGCTATGCATCACCATGATCTTGCGTGTGCGTAGGAAAATTTTTGAAATTACTACGTTCCCCAACAGTTTAGTTTCCTATTTTTTTACCTGCCGGTTGTGGCTATCCCTTTTTTTGCTTTCGTGCTCTCTGTTGCAGACTACGAGAATTCTATTGGACCTTTTCATTATTAATAATATGGCCGTATGCATCTTTCTATGCAGAGGCCGATGCAAAACCCCTTTTCAAAAAAAAAAACTCGTCGAAGACAGTGTAGGTCAAGAGCAAATAAGTGGATCACGTGTGTGCAGCGGGCCGTGAACTTTCCACTGCTGAGGTTAGCATGCTACGCAAGGCCAAAACCTCGTCCAAGACACGACATGACTTGGGCGAAAATCCAAAACAATAAGGTGTGCATCAGGGTAGCCCTCTCGCATGTGCCACGTCGGACTCAATCTCTCCCTAATAATAAAGCACGGATTGGGTCTCCGGGTTCACCGTCACAATGCGCTTCTTTCTATGATTTTACGCTTTCAGTTTGAATTTAAAACATATACACGAGATGGTACTAATGTTGCCGTCGATATAGATTTGACAAATTACGTTTTTCTATCCGTCATGGCTTTACCGCCACATGGGCCGAGATTGTGAGCAGCGACTTTGCCCTTGCATATGGGCCGAGATTTTAGAGGAGCGCAGCAAAAATTAGTTGACTTTTGTGGGAATCGAACTGATGACCTGCCGTTTCATCTCACGGTGCACAACCAACTGGGCTAAAGTCGTGTACATGTTAGTTTATGAATTCTCTGAAAAATAAGCAGAGCTGCCCGAGAATCTAAGAAATAAATGATTATCTGCAATTAGAAAGACAAGAAAGGAAGGAATAACGCCATGAAAAAAAAGGCAAATGAAGAAGTTGCTTCCCAATGATTTAATTAGTGCGGCTTGATTGCTTTCCTACTTAAAAGCGGAGATGCAGATCTAAAAAAGCAAGATGCACGCGGGGATAATTATTGTCGCTGATTGCCTTCCTATTTAAAAAGCGGGCATATATATGCATATCACGAAATTAATTAGTAGGAAATCTAACATTAAATAATTTTATTTTATATTTGAACTTTCTGTTATTAATATGATTTTTAGATAAAATAAAGCTTTTAAATTGTACAATTTTGAACAAAAGTTTCTAAGTTCCATAATTTTCTTCCTCGGTTCCTGATTTTAGCTAATTTTTTGTTTTTTTCCTGTTTTAGTGAAATACAATTACATTATGTTTACTCTATCATAAGAACAATCACTAGAGGAAAGTAACCTTTTGTGTGAAGTGAGTAACCATATTTGTGACTTTGTAAGATATGGAGTGCACTAGATTTTTTTTCAAATTTTTTTACCGTCCTCTATCGATATAGATATAGAATTTGTCACGGTTGAGCAGAAAAAGGGGCGCTTTGTCAAAGTTGACTAGAAGAAGGTGCGCGTGGAGCAAGTTGGTGACATGAACAAGATCGAATAATTCTCACTAAATTTGAATCCACAACAAAAGTTCCCCGTTGCAACGCACCGTTTGGATGCTGCCCTCGTTTTCTCCAGTTGCCAATTGGGCGAGGCTGCCTATTGTCTCTGTATGTGGGCCGAGTCAGTGAGCGCGCAGATAACACCTCCCCCAGTTTTGAAACCACTTCCTCTCCATCTCTCTCTCTCTCTCTCATTTCCTCTCTTCTTCTCCAGCCCCACGCCCCTCCCCTGCTTCTCCGCCGCCGCCGCCGCCGCCACAGATGAGATGGGCGCTGGTGGGCAGGCTGCGAAGTCGCGGTGGGCGGTGCAGCCACCGTGGCCGTCGGGCTGCGGCGGCCAGCAGAGGACCGCCGCCGGTTGGAGCTCCTTCCTCCTCCACCGCGAAGCAACCTCCTTCCCCCACGAAGGAACCCCACCGCGTCCGACCTCAACCGCCGACCGAAACCCTAGCGAGCCCCACCCCATGGCGCCCTACCCTAGGTCAGATCCCTCCTCCCCTTCCTCTTGGTTTCTTCCTTCTTCCTGTGATGCGTGAGTGAGTGAGTGATGTGCAGGCAGCTTCTTTCTCTGCTTTTCTCACCCTGTCTCTCTCTTCACTTCTCTGTAGGTGGGTGGTACAGCGGCCAGAGGAGAGCAGAGGAGAGAATAGGAGAGGAGTGGAGCAGCCAGCGCCTGGACGTGAGGTGAGATTTCCATCAACACCTGCAGTTTTGGATGTTTTTCTTCAGTTTTGGTTCAACACGTTTGTGTGTGTGTGTGTGACCTTTTGGTTCAGTTTTTTGGATGACTGAAACTGAACCAAATTGCGTGTGCATGCATCCATTGTATGCATGTATCTACGCATCACATTTTTCTAACTGGACTGCACTGCACTCGTGTATTGCCCTGAAAATAAAATGTTGTGGTCTGGTTTCATTTCTTAGCTGCTAAGTTTAACAATTGACACACTGTCTTTCAATCTACCAACCAAGAGATATTACTACCTATCTATTTGCCACTTGCTTGCATTCAGAAATTATGTTGATTCCCTCTGCTGCAAAAAGTCCATCTTGTGTTATTACGCTTGATTTCTTCATTCAGAGAAAGAACACTAGCTTTCTAGTCCTTCATAAGCTCAAATATTTTCGTTAAATTGTTGGTTATTTGCAGCTGAGTACTTTGAAGGCTTTACTCTTTACCTTCTTATTTTTTTGATGATACTGAAACTAAATAAATTTGGTACAATGCATACGTATGTTCAAACATAAAGATTATAGAGCATTTAATAAGAGAAAATAATCGAAATTGATTATATTTGACAACAGAACAACATCTCCAAGACTGAACATGATGTCACCGTAATAACAATTTATCTGCCACATAAACATATAAATATGCCAGAACTGTTGCAGTGATGTGTTTGTTGGACTTGTTTGTGAGATCATCCACAAGGCAGTGGGCCTACCTAGACTACAGCTCTGAAATTTTAACAAGTAATGGTCGTTCTTTCTCACTATTAGATGTTTCAACCTGTCAAAGTCAAACAATAGAAATGACAGTTTCAGTGATAACAAACAATCTTTTGGACGAACCGCTATCGTTCAGTAAGAGTAACCCTTAATATTACAAGAAATAATACACCACATTGCTGCTTACCACTGTCTCACTCTGCATATTTCGGACTTGCGACGATGTTCCAGACTGTGCACCTGAAGAAAAATAAGAGTTGCAACGATGTTCCAGACTGTGCACCCGAAGAAAAATAAGAGAATTAAGATTTAACCAAAGAAATAAGGAGGATTTCATAGCCGGAACCGGAAGATAACATTTACCATGAGCTTTCTCATTCTGTTGCATGCTACTTAGTAGGTCCGCGATCAGATCCTGAGGTAAGAAAATACCAAAAATGATAAATGTCTTTTATATAACTTAATGTCATACATTCTTAAACATGTTCAAGCTTCCTCCATACTTGCTGAAGCGTAGTCTGTTGCAGGAGGTTCTCTAGGTGGGGGAATGAGAATAGACTGTGATACCGAGCTCTTGCAGAGTTCCTTCAGATGATGACTGTTAGACTGTAGCATCCATGCATCAAGAAAATTGGATCAGCTACGGCACAGGTTGCAAAAGGATAGAATGATGGATTGTCTCTATGGGTATCTCTAAGAATTATTGCCATTTTGAAAGGTAAAATACAGCATGCTCTTTAGGTGTGTATCTTCATTTCTCCACTAAAAAGGAAAATTGTTTCTCTCATGGCCTCTTTAAGAAACTAAAACTAAGCAAATAAACCTTAGATAGAAGAATTATATCATTGGTTTGGCGTTGACAATCCAATCACCACTTCTTCCAGGCCCGCTACTTCGTCGAGGACAACAAGATCAACCTCTACAAGACATGGCTCCAGGTACGTGGTTGACGCAAACTCATAAATCCCACCCTTTTAGATTTCTCTGATTTGCTTCAGATTTATTGCATACGTTTTGTTTTGTTTTCATCTCATGTGGTGATTTTTTGATGGGTTCAAACTTCGAATTTGATAGGCCTGCAGAAGAAGAGCACGGAAAACATCCTCTCCTTTACATCTACAATCAAACATCCCCTCTCTCCGCTGCACTCCTCCTCCCTTTGTACCCGCCTGTCTCCTCTTCCTCGAGTTTAAATAATAAGCACTACAGTGGAGATGTTTAGTGACAGTGTTATGACCGGTTTGGTCTATACCAGGAAGAGTCCCACCGGGCATTAGTATTAGGGGCTTGACCCACAAGTTATCTTAGGCAAGTTATTTTAGGCAAGTTATCTTAGGCTAAAGTTATAAATACTAGTTGTAAGACATCGTTTGAGAGCAAGCAATAAAGATATTATAATCTTCTGTTGCCCGGCTCCCTGAGGAGCCGGAACCCTAGCCGACAACAGCCAACCGCCGCCGCCCCTAACCCTAGCCGCGACGGCGCCCACTCGCCGGCGCGCCCGTTCCAGCCCTCGTCCACCTCCACCTCATCGAGCGTAACCTGCGTAGCCGCGCTGGTAGGAACCCTAGTCCTACCAGACAGTCCGAAGAAGTCTCTAGCAGAATGCAGTTTTCTGGGACCAGCTTTTTAACCATGGACTTTCCATGGAAGATGGATACATGCATCTGCCTTATTCGGTGAGATCATACTCTGTATCACACAACATAAATGCTTCTTGTCAGTTATTAGTAACATTGACACGACGTCCCTAAGCGCAAAGGAAAAGCATGCCCATGACAACACTACATGCGTACACTTACCTTTCTACTCTGTTTCTTTTATAAGCCCTATTATTTTCAGCTTAAATATGATAAGTTAGTGTTTCATGATCCAGATAACCAAAACTGGGTCCTCTAACTAGCACCTGTCCAGCCTAGTGTGAGCTACACTTCAATTTGAATCAACATTGTATGCACATTGAAAATTACTGGAAAATTCAATTCAGAAGTAGGGGAAGATGGAAGCTCAAAAGAAAATGCACCTATATTTCTCTCTTATGATGCTGAATTTTCTATCTTTCATAGGGCTATGGCGTTTTAAAAAGGATCTCTAATACTATTTCAAAGGCAGACAGTGACGGAAAAATGGTTAGATTTACATTCATGTCGTTGAGGGCTATCTTTTGTTTTGGTCTCAGAGATAACAACCTATGACCAACTCTTGTTTAGTTGTTCTTCCTTATCACAGTTCCATGATTTCAACTAGGCTGCAGAGGACGATTAATCTATGTAATATATTTGTTATTGTTCGCTGAATAATTTTCTTGTTTGACGTGTGATCCTGACGTGTTCTTATTGTAGGTGTTGCCGTTCACTCTCACACTCCCATGGAGATGTCGCCGACAATGCTGCCAATACATGTCCCTGCAATCGTCACCCCCATCCTCATGTCTAGAGGTAGCTCAAACGCTCGATCAGAGCTCATCAAATTTGAGCAGGAACTTGACTCTTATTATCATATATGTTCTTTTTTTCTATTCATTTTTTCTGCAATTTTGTAGGCTACTGAAATGCTATTACTTGGTCCAAACATATTTTCATAGAATCTGCTTTAGTTCATTTGTGTTTCCCTTTTATAACAAAATGGACTGTTGTCAATCTGAATAATACGTTTATGAGAGAAATCCAGGACATAGTTCAGTGGATCGGATGGGAGCCCTACAAAGTTACATATAGGTAGAGATGATTATTTCCAAGCTTTGTAGAATGGGTGTTTCCTAGATGGCACATCGCAAGTTCTATGTGATGTGCCTTGTTGCCTCTGCCTATCTGAACCCAAATATCAGAGAATATAATGTATTTGTCATGTTTGTCAGTTTAATTTAACTTGCTAGGAAGTGAATTCATTCTCTTGCAGGTGCTGGTAACTGCTATTATTGTTGAACCCATTGGCTATTTATACATAGATGAAAGGTAAACATTTATCTCCCTGTCAACTTGCTCCGAGAGGAGATGTCGAGGATGACGAGCAAGTTGGCATCGGTGAAGCTTCGCCGGAGCCATTCCCGCTCTTCCAGAGCCACAAGGAGAGCCTTGGCAGGCTGTACGAGTGGGAGAAGAAGCTCTATGAGGAAGTCAGGGTACGTTCGATCCAGCACACACGCTTCTCCCAGTATGATCACTAAAAATATTACATATATTAATGCTGAAATAACCGTTCTTGTCGTCATTTGTTTGCTGGTATCTATTGATCTGCTTTGTGAATATACTCGAGTTAATTTGTTTTCCACCACCTGATAGTGACATGAATATCAATTATCTATAGTAGTATTTATGTCAAGATTGTGGGTACTTTTTAAAGCTATGCCAGAATTATTTATAATTATAACTGAAAACAGGGAACATGCATGAGCTTCAAGACCATGGTTCATACAGTATTGAGTAAGAATGTTCTTTAGTTTGATGAGGATAAATTCAGTTTTTGTATTTTTTTTACAGTACTTGTAAATTCCTGAGAAAAATACAAGAAACACACATTTAGGTGTTCGTTTGACAAAAAGAAACGCCCGAGCTTAAAGCCTTCAGACAAGCTCCCCTCTCTCTTCTCTGCATGTATCCCTGTCTCTGTTCCTAGGAGACATGTTGAAGAGTGTCTTCCTCTCGTTGCTTTGTAGGGCACGTCTCAGAATCCACCATGTCAAGAACTGGTAGCCAAAGATCTCCATGGAACTAAGTGGCATTTCTTGGTGACTTTACAATTTGAGTATTCAGCTTGAAGCCCTTAAATTTCCAGTCGTTGTATTCTTATTGTTTTGGTGTAGCACTTCATGTAACAACTGAATGCTGAATTCATTACTTCATGAGTATGTGTGGCCTCTCTCCCTCTGATTCTATATCATGTCTTTCAGTGTTTTGTGTTTTAGATTCCCTAATCTTCTTGTATTTGAGTGTCATTTATTTAGCTCTGTCAACATTTGTAGTGCAACTTCCTAAATGCCATGTCCATGTGTTACCAAAGATAGAAAAAAGAAACTGGAATGGGCGGCTACCAACCTAGCACCGCATAGCTTCCTCTCAGGAGGCGCCACAAGGTGGCGCCCCAACCCCTAGTCAGATATAAACTGATGCACATGTTGACGCAGAATTGGAGTCAACGAATGGGCCCGAGTCAGTAGTGCTAGTATTTATTAGATCAAACTCCTTCCGCTTGCTCCCGGCGAGCTCCCACGTCCAACAATGGCATCGCCTTCCTCCGCTCTCTTCCTCGCCGCGTTCCTTGCAGTGCTAAGTGGCCACGTAGCCACTGCACGGACCAACCTCACGGCCGGAGTCCCCATGACGCCGCCCAGCTACATCACCAGCCCGTCCGGCGTCTTCGCGTTCGGCTTCCGCGCCCTCGACGCCTCCAGCCCGGGCAAGTTCCTCCTCGCCACATGGTTCCGCTCCGGCTCCGAGGACGACGGCCGGCCCAGCGGCTCCTCCCAGCTGCAGTCCGTGGTGTGGTTCGCCAGGCAGTCGTCGACGTACTCGTCGGCCGCCCTCGCCACGGCGCAGTCCGCCCTCAGCGTCACGGCCGACGGCCAGCTGGCGCTCGCGGACACCGCCGACGGCGGCAACCGGGTGCTGTGGAGGGCGCCGATCCACAGCCTCAAGCGCGGGTCCGTGCTCGCGCTCCTCGACTCCGGCAATCTCCAGTTCCTCGGTGACGGCGGCGGCCCGGAGAACGTGCTGTGGGCGAGCTTCTGGTACCCGACGGACACGCTGGTGCCGGGCCAGTCCTTGACCATGGACGATCGGTCCCAGGGGAAGCTCATCTCCAGGCGCGCGGACACGGAGTTCACCACCGGCCGGTTCACCATGGGCGTCCAGACGGACGGCAACGTCGTGCTCTACGTGGACCTGCTCAGCGGCAACAGCCCCGACAACGCCTACTGGCAGGCCCATACCATCAGCTCCAGCGGCAACACGACGGTGGCCTTCGACGACCAGGGCGGCCTCAGCTCCACTCTGTACAACGGCGACGTCCAGAGCCTGATATCGCCGGTGGCGACCGGCAGCGCCGGCAAGTTCTACAGGTTCGCCAGGATGGACCCCGACGGCGTCGTCCGTGCCTACGCCCGCTCCAAGAACGTGCCGGACGACGGCGGCAACACGTCATGGAGCGTCTCGGGGGCCTTCCCCAGCGACGCCTGCAACAAGAGGACGTCCGGGCTGCAGGGCGTGTGCGGCCCGGGGTCGTACTGCACGGAGCAGAAGGACCGGCTCCGCTGCGTGTGCCCAGACGGGTACACGTACGCCGACGCGCAGCACACGGACAGCGGCTGCACGCCGGAGTTCTCGCCGCAGAGCTGCGACGGCGAGAACAACACCGAGGAGTACACGCTCGTCGATCTGCCCAACACCACCTGGGAGACATCGATCTACTACAAGAAGTTCACGTCGGTCACGGAGGACCAGTGCCGGGACTACTGCCTCAACGACTGCTTCTGCGCCGCCGCGCTGATGATCGGCGGGACCGACTGCGCCGAGATGGCGGCGCTGACAAACGGGCGGCAGGCGAGCGACGTCACCACGAAGGCGCTGATCAAAGTACGGCGAAGCAATAATCCCCCGGCGAGGATGCCGGCGAGGACAAGAACCATAGTGGCCGTGGCAGTCTGCGTGGCCTTCGTGCTGCTGGCCGTCCCCGGCGGCTTCCTGGCAAGGCACCACGTGACCAAGAAGAGCAGAGAGAGGCAGGACTTGCTGAGCGTGAGAGCTTTCAGCTGGAAGGAGCTCCACAGAGCCACCAACGGCTTCGAAAAGCTGCTGGGGAAAGGGAGCTTCGGCGAGGTCTACCAAGGAGAGCTCAAGTCCCCGCGGCGGCGCCTCATCGCGGTGAAGAGGCTCATCAACTCGAACGAGTACAGCGAGAGGGAGTTCAGCAACGAGGTGCAGTCCATCGGGCAGATCCACCACCGGAACCTGGTTCGCATGATCGGGTACTGCAAGGAAGGCAAGCACCGGATGCTGGTGCTGGAGTACATGCCGGGAGGGTCGCTTCGGGGCTTCCTCTTCAAGCCGGAGCGGCCGCCGTGGAGCTGGCGCGCCGAGGCGGCGCTCGGCATCGCCAGGGGGATCGAGTACCTCCACGACGGGTGCGTCTCCCCGATCATGCATTGCGACATCAAGCCAGACAACATACTCCTCGACGACGCGTACGCCCCCAAGATCACCGACTTCGGGATCTCCAAGCTGCTCGGCAACCAGCAGGTGCACACCACGGTGACCAACATCAGGGGCACCAGGGGGTACATCGCGCCCGAGTGGTTCCGCAGCGAGGCGCGGATCGACACCAAGGTGGACGTGTACAGCTTCGGCGTCGTCCTGCTGGAGATGATCTGCTGCCGAAAGTGCCAGGACCCGTTGGTCGACCAGGACGGGGACGAGACGGCCACGCTGTTTGGGTGGGCTGTCCAGCTGGTCAGCAGCAAGAGGACTGAGCTCATACTGCCTGACGACGATGACGCGGCGGCGGATTTGGAGAGGGTCGATAGGTTCGCGCGCGTGGCGTTCTGGTGCATTGAGCCCAACCCGTCGCTCCGGCCGACGATGCACCATGTGGTGCAGATGCTGGAGAGCGCGGTGGCTGAGGCTGAGGTGCTACCTGACCCTCCCTCTTGTTACATGGACTCGGCTCCTTTGACCGTGTCTTCTGTTTGATTAGATTGGGTGCATCGAGCACGACTATTGTTTTTGGTATTGAGAACAACATTGACATAGAATGATCCACCAACCATCCATCTCTTCCTTGAAAGAACAAGAGAGTGGTGGATATGAGCAACGTAGCCTAAGCCCCTATGGCAGTATTGTGCAATTTACTCTTTTGGTTTTACAGTAGTTCCATCATGTTGCACTATTTCTGTAATACTACATGATACCAGAAAACTAGTCCATGCTTCACACATATCTTTAGCAATAAACTAGCTTCACATATGTTCCACACATTTTTTTTCCAAGATGTCTTCAACCTAAAACGTTTCAAGTGGATCGCCAAAAAAAATAAAAAAAAATCCAATTCAGCCTCTCTGAACATTGTTTTAAGTTCGACGTGCGCATATGAGTGCTCCTGGACTTTTGTGCATGCAAATGTAGCTGTCCCAACAAAGTAGCCACATTAAAAAAATAGTCATGCAGGATGGACTTGAGGGACTCTAAATCCATGAAGAAGTGAGCCAAAATCCGTTGTTTTTTGGATTTTTATTGGAATTAGCCAAAAATTCGTTTGATTTGGCTTTTGCTACACGTAGTGTGCAGTTCCACGCGGCCAATTCGATCCGTGTGCCACAGCCCACAGGCGACGACCCGCCTTTGCTGGTACGCGTAGCACCTTGACTGGTCGTTCAGTGCAGCTGCCGTTGCCGTTGCCTTTGCCGGGGCAGTTGTACGGTTTCCGTGGGAAGGGAACCCGGCGTACCCAAGCCGGCAAGCGGGACACCAAGTCCTGCCTCTCGTACCGCAAAGCAGTACATTGGTTGTAGCTGGTCAAGCGAAAGCAGTGATGTTTCCGGGTTGACGATAGTCACGGCACATCAGCTGTGTTGTGCCTGTCGCCGGTCAGGGCCGTAGGCACGCACGACACGACCGGAAGTCTTCCCCCTGCCGCGCACCGGCGGTGAGATGGACACACGAGGAAGCTTCGCCCTATCATTGTTCACGTACGGTGCATTGCACGCACAGTAGGTCCGTACGGGACACTGACGCTGAGTCTTCGGGCCAGTTTTTTTGGTGGACAGATCACTGGACCTCTTGAAGACACCGATTATAATTACTCGTACCGTACGCAGCCTTCTCTCTCGGATACACCTGTCCTCACCGGGATCGGTGAACAGTCAAGATAACATGGTGTTTTTCTAGGTAACTAAGCAGTCATCAACACCTAACGTGTGTGATCCTTCGGCTGGTTGCAATGTTAATACTACCTCCCGAATGCTGGTCATAGTGGGGAGAAACATATACTAGTATCATGCATACGATACTAATGTATGATACTACACCCATAGTGCATATTATCATAAAGTAGTATCATAGATGGTCTCATTATTGCCATGCATGACACATAGTAGTATAACATTTATGATATTATGATACGGTATCTACCTATGTTAGTACTATAACCCTCTCTCTCTTCTTTAATTGCCTGCCACATAAGCATGTTTACGAGTCCCAAGTATATGATACTAGTTATGTTACCCCCACTATGGTCAGCCTAATGCTTAGCATCATATATTACTATCATGTAGTATTTTATTTATTGTCATGCATGACACATTAGCATATCACTTATTTACGGCCATCACATCATCATTCCAAATCCTAGCATTCACCATTATATTTCCTCCCTTCAAGGGAACCCAGTCATACACAGCAGCCTCATTAATTCTTGCTGTTGATGGAAAATTAACAAGGAAACCCCCATCTGAGACTTTCTTGGCTTTCCGGTCCCATCACCATGGATAGGTTTTTGTAAGATTTTTTATGAGAGTTTCAGCTTCTATTTCCAGATCACAACCCTCCCTTAATCTCACCAAAGCCACAACATCATTTTTGCTATTGCCCACCATCTCTTTATCATGTTCAGCTACAAAAATGCCAAGACCTTCTCCACCAAATCCAACTAAGGTTACAACTGGTTTTTTCTGATGTAGCCAGGCACAAAAATCAGAGATGTGAGTATCTTTTGAGCAGATTACACACTTGACTTTAGATTCACAACCTTTGGAATTGTGCACCTTAACTCCACACTTGTGGCACACAATCTTGTCATTCACTGGTATTTTACTTTCAGAAACAACCACATATCCTTGATTCACTGTCATCATCGCACCTGCTGAAATTGCTTTGGATGCCCCCCCATCTACTGTTTGTCGCGCCCACCTTCTGCTGATATGTGCTAGCAGCACCGGGCAAGTTGCTCTGCACAAAAGGTCTGCGAGGAGGTTGACGCGCATCCCAGTTCCCTCCATTCTGATTCCAATCCCCAAACCCAACATATATTGCAGCAAAGAAGGCAAAACATTTTGAAGACAGCGAGACAACCCCACAGTCTTGTCTTGATGCAGTGTTCAAGTTACTTGAGACTAACAGTCAGACAAGCTCACAGAATTCGTTATGCATGTCGGTTCGACTTCTTGGTCCCAAGTTCTAGCGTAAAGGCATTACGCAACTCAACTTCAACTTGAAGTCCTATATCTAAGAAAGATTGCGGAGAACATCAACCTCATCGCTAAACAACTACACACGGAAGCTATGACCGACATGCTAGGCGGTCTCACAGCCTTGCTCAGCTGACTTACACACGCAGTTCCCCATAAGGCTAACCTTTTGAACTGTTTTGGAAGTGGTCTCGGATCAAGTATTATTTTGTTCTGTTGCAATGGTGCCCGATTTTTGTAATCGCTTCTTCGTTGCACTTTATGATCACTGGTGGCGGACTTCGATGCCCAGTGGATGTAATATACCTTAAATCCTTTATTGTATAGTGCAGGTTTATTCTTAGTTACTATGCCGTAATTTTTTTATTATATAGAGTAGGTTTGTTCTTAATTCCTACTAGTTACTGCCATCATTCGCTATCTGAAAAAAAATCAGATGTAGTCGACCGGGCCGAAACATTCGACTCTAACGAGCCTGGTTTTTAGCGGGCCACAATTGGGTCGGTTTGCATCTTTCTTGGACCCGAATGATTGGGGCCTTCACACATTGCGCCAGGCCCAATCTTACACCAGCCTATATTTTAGTTGGGCCTTTTGTCGACCCAGCGCTTAGTTTGGCCCAAGTAGAGTTGGGCCATTAACAGGCTGAATATTGTACTGGCCTGTTACGGTCGAGATGAAACCACGGGCCTTTAGCAGGCCAAAATGCATGTTCGGTGATCAATGGTGGTCTCGGAGGCGGATAGTGTGTGTTGGGGGTAATCCTTGTCTGGCTTGGGCCACGCCGAGGACGGCGACGTCCATGGGAGTCGCCACGATTACTCTCCTTCGGTTTGCTCCGGGTGAAAACCATGATGTTTTTGGATCAGGTGATGCCGGTGCTCCGGAGCTGCTCCCTTCCTAAACGTGTCATCTTGTAGTCCATGGTTCATCGGGTGTATCTCGTCTTCTCCCGACGCCTCTGCCATGGTGGAGAACTCCGACAACTTCAAGCGGTTGTTGCGGGCTTGGAGTGGGTTGGGGTGATGTTGACGTTCTTATGCACCGTTGTATCCTACCTTGCGCGTGTGTGGTGTGATGTCGAGCTGTATGGTCGTTGCTTTATTTATAAAGCAAGGCCCGATCCTTTTTCAATGAAGTTCATCGGACAAGTAAAAGATCCATCGACATTCATTTTCGTCCTGCGTTACGTTCAGTGCACCTTGACTGGTCGTTCGGTGCAGTGTAGGGTCACTGCCATTACTTTGTCACGGACGTGGTCGCCGGGACAGTTGTACGGCGGAAACCCAGCGTGCCCAAGCGGCACACCGAGGAGCCCCGTCTCCCGAACCGTACATTGGTTTGTCTCCCGTACCGTACAATTGTCTGGAGCTAGTCAAGCGAAAGCAGTGACGTTTCGGGGTTGACGTGTGCCTGTCGCCGATCAGGGCCGGCATGACCCGGAGGTCTTCCCCTGCTGCAAACTACGGTGAGATGGACACCACGACGAAGCTTCGCAGTTGGCACTATCGTCGTTCATGCAGGGTGCGGTGCATGCATGTCTTTCCTCCGTTCTAATTCGCTTTGCCGAAATGGATGTATCTAGAATTAAAATACGTCTAGATACATCCATTTTAGCGACAAGTAATTCCGAACGGAGGGAGTAGGTCGCAAGTCGCAACGGAATGAATTGTGAAGACGTCCCGCGGGTGTGTCGCGCACACGCGTTCTTGACCGTGGAGACGTGTTTTTTTGTTGCGAGTTGTGACTAGTCCGACACTTGTCGTCACCCCATACGCGGCTGATCACAGGATATGATCCGAACTAGTTTTTTTTAAAATATTATTAGTATTTTTTATAACAAATCCCAAAAACATATGCCCTGATACGGAAAATATCAAAACGATGACCCCGTCGGCCTCACTCGAGCCAAAGAGCCGGTCTTTGATCGCGCTTAGGCCGAAGATTCACTCTTTGTTCAACTTAGGCCCAAGAGTTGTTTTCGGTTTACCTTGGGCCGAAGAGTGGCATAACTGGGCCGAAGAGCCGTCATCGGCGGGCCGTAGGCCGAAGAGATTAACTTCGGTCAGCCCACGACCGAAGACTAGCCTTCGGCCAACACGAGACCGAAGAGGTCGGGAGCGACATCAAGCCGGACAACATACTCCTCGACGGCGCGCACACCCCCAAGATCACCGACTTGGGGATCTCCAAGCTGCTCGGGAACCAGCAGGTGCACACCACGGTGACCAACATTAGGGGCACCAGCGGTACATCACCCCAGAGTGGTTCCGCAGCGATGCGTGGAACGACACCAAGGTGGACATGTACATCTTTGACACCGTGCTGCAGGAGATGATCTCCTAGAAGTGTCTGGACTCGCTGTCCAACCAGGGCAGGAACGAGACGGTCACGTTGTTCGGGTGGGTGACCCAGCTGGTCAGCAGCCAGAAGACTAAGCTCATACTGCCGAACGACGATGATGCGACGACGGACTTGCAGCGAGTAGAGAGGTTCGCGTATGTGGCGTTCTGGGGCATCGAGCCCAACCCGTCGCTCCGGCCGACGATACACCATGTGTTGTAGATGCTGGAGAGCGCGGTTGCTGGGGCTGAGGTGCTACCTTACCCTCTCGCTTGTCACATGGACTCGGCTCCTTTGATCATATCTTCTGTTTAATTAGATTAAGTACACCGAGCACTTTTTTTTTGCCACCGAGAACAACAATGATATAGAACACAATAGCTATATAAGTCGTCAGAATTTGGATTTGAGCCAGTCGAATGTTGCATGAAGGAATGAACAGCCGAAGGGAAGGAAGGAGCTCGTTGGAGATCTATTTTAGGGCGGCAGGCGGCCCCATGATCTATCTTAGGGTGTGGTGTCATGTGACTCATCATCAGGTGAAATCCTGGAATCAACCCCTGATGGGCGGTATGCCACGGGCGACACGGGCGGCACGGGCGTTGCCCGCGGCGATCGCTGCGACCTGGACGCCGGCGCCCGTCGCTCCTGGTGCTAGGCAAGTCGGGGGGAGATTCTGGGCTCTCGCCGAATCTGATGAAGAGGAGGACGACGATGGAGACTGCTCCGGCGTCCCGTCCGATGGATATTCACCGACGACTTCGGACGTGATTTGTGAAGCTTTCAACCCCGGGTATTCGGAGGAGGAAGTGGCTACAATCGTCGAGGGAGTCGTGCCGATTGACGATCCGGCACGGCAAGGTCTTCTTCCGGGGGGAAACGTGGAGGTGGTTCGCCGGATTGTTCATCGGAGGACGGCGGCTTCCGCGATCCGGCCATGGAAAGGTCCCATACCTAAGGTAAGTCTTCCGAACTTGACTGTTTTTGATCTCATTCGACCGGATTCTTGGACTACGGTTACTAGAAGAAAGGTTACTCGCCGTACTCGGGCTCGATCAGCGCCGGAGGTGACCGTGGCGGTGCAGCCGGCGGTCACGGCGTCCCAGATCGGTGCGCTCCGCCAGGAGCGTTTGAATTCGCTCCTGGGCCGCGAGGTTTTTTTTTCGGTTGTTGGGCCGCGGGGTGTTGATGGGCTGGGATCGGCTGGGTATGAGGCCCAATCAGATCGGGCCTTGGAGTACGTACAGGGCATCAAGGCATGCAGCCAAAAACATACGTCGCTCCAGCAACATCCGCAGTGACCTAGGGTTCTTGGTTCCAAGCTGTCGCGCCGATCTTTGTTGCCGGGGAACGGCCGGGCTCGTCGTATTCCGCCGCTAGGGACCATGGCCGGGCGCGGGGGGCCGCCGGTACTCCCTAAGGCTTCTTCTGGCGGGGGGCTGGCCGTGGAGGAAGTGCGCCGCCGCCTGCTGCTGCTGCCGGTGGCCGGGCCGCACTGCCCCGGCCTCTGCATGGCTCTGGTCGTGGGGGGGTGCCGCCCGTGCCGTCGGGTCGGGGCACCGGAGCTCCTGCAGGTGTGGCTGCAGCCACGATAGGTCGTGGACTTGGCGCTCAGCCCGGGGTGAGGCTGCCAGTGATCCCGACCTCGATGGCCGCCGCGGGACGTGGTGCACCTCCGCCGAGGCCTCCGTTTACTTCCGCCGTGGGGCGTGGAGCTGCTCCTCCAAGGCCGCCGATGCATAATGGCCCTAGACCGGTTGGCCATGTTGATGGGGTTCGGCCGGTGGCTCAGGCAACCCATGCCGGCGTGCAGTCTCGAGCAGCGCCGCCGCCTCACTACGTGGCGAGGCCACGCAAAATCGCTCGGGTCCTACGCAGACAAGACAAGATAACGTGACTGCTGAGTCGTCGGATCCGCCCCGAGGACAGTGGGGGATGATGGCTATGATGCGTATGGGGATGGTCAACACCGTGGATCGTCATCTACGGGAGGTGGCCGAGGTTATGCCTGGCAGAGTGATGGTTCTGCTGAGAGGCCCTTCCTTGGTCCTCCGGGCGGTTTTGTCGAGGGCGCTTCTGGACCGGACTCACGGCAGAGAGGTGGCTACCGTGGTCATCGTCGTGGTCGAGGTGGTGGTCGTGGTTTCCGCAGACAGCATCAGCCGCAGACCATTGTAGACCATCAGGCGTCCGGGGTGGAGGCTAATCCCACTCAGGCGACCGCCCTGACTAGTGAGGTTATGGAGGCAGTCACGACTCTGGCTAACACGGATGTTGATATGGTGGCGCTTACATTGGACGCGGTATCAGTCCGAGTGCGAGAGGGCATCCAAGTGGGCGCGTAGGAAGGAGAAAATGCTTTGTTATCATTGCGGTGAGAAAGGACACTTCATTGCTGAGTGTGTGGCTGAGTTGTGTGATACATGTGGTAAGCCAGCACATGCCTCGGGGGATTGCCCGCTTCTTCGTGAGCAGGCTCCGACTCTTACAATGTATGTAGTATATTGTGCCGAGCTGATGTTCTTTTAGTCCCCAGCTGCGAGAGAGATTCCAGTTGAGACGCAGAGCCTGGCTACTGGTATTGTGAAGGTGACCCAGGGAGATGTCTCTGAAGCTCAGATTGTGCAGAGGCTTCAGGAACTGGCTCCTGGAGACTTTCAGTGGGAGATTGTTCTCACTGAGGAGCGCGTGTTCAGGGTTGACCTCCCATCGGTAGAGGACCTGCGGCGGTTGCTGAGCTTTGGGATGTGTAAGGTGCCAGGTACTAATTGTATTCTTGAGTTTCAAGAGTGGAAGAAAGTGGAGCCTAAGGGGAAGCCCCTTGTTGGGGAACGTTGCAGAAAATTAAAAATTTTCTACGGTTTCACCAAGATCCATCTATGAGTTCATCTAAGCAACGGGTGAAAGGAGAGATGCATCTACATACCACTTTGTAGATCGCGAGCGGAAGCGTTCAAAAGAACGGGGTTGAAGTAGTCGTTCTCGTCGTGATCCTATCACCGAAGATCCTAGCGCCGAACGGACGGCACCTCCGCGTTCAACACACGTACGGTCAGCGTGACGTCTCCTCCGTCTTGATCCAGCAATGGGAAAGAAGAGGTTGATGACGATCCAGCAGCACGACGGCGTGGTGGTGGATGCAAGAACTCGGCGAGGCTTCGCCAAGCTCTGCGGGAGGAGGAAGAGGTGTAGCAGGGGAGGAGGCGCCAAGACACAGCAGTGCGGCTGCCTCCCCCCCCTCCTTATATAGGCCCCGGGGTGCGGCCCTGGGAGATGCAATCTCCCAAGGGGGCGGCGGCCACGGGGGTTGGAGTACCCCCCAAGGCAAGTGGTGCGCCTCCCCCCCTAGGGTTTTCAACCCTAGGCGCAGGGGAGGCCCAAGGGGGGGCGCACCAGCCCACTAGGGGCTGGTTCCCCTCCCATCTCAGCCCACGGGGCCCTCCGGGATAGGTGGCCCCACCCGGTGGTCCCGATACAATATCGGGTGACCCCGAAACTTTCCCGATGGCCGAAACAGCACTTCCTATATATGATTCTTTACCTCCAGTCCATTTCGAAACTCCTCGTGACGTCCGGGATCTCATCCGGGACTCCGAACAACATTCCGTTTGCTGCATACTCATATTCATACAACCCTAGCGTCACCGAACCTTAAGTGTGTAGACCCTACGTGTTCGGGAGACACGTAGACATGACCGAGACGGCTCTCGGGCAATAACCAACAGCGGGATCTGGATACCCATGTTGGCTCCCACATGCTCCTCGATGATCTCATCGGATTAACCACGATGTCGAGGATTCAAACAACCCCGTATTCAATTCCCTTTGTCAATCGGTACGTTACTTGCCCGAGACTCGATCGTCGGTATCCCAATACCTTGTTCAGTCTCGTTGCCGGCAAGTCACTTTACTCGTACCGTAATGCATGATCCCGTGACCAAACACTTGGTCACTTTGAGCTCATTATGATGATGCATTACCGAGTGGGCCCAGAGATACCTCTCCGTCATACAGAGTGACAAATCCCAGTCTCGATCCGTGTCAACCCAATAGACACTTTCAGAGATACCTGTAGTGCACCTTTATAGTCACCCAGTTATGTTGTGACGTTTGGTACACCCAAAGCACTCCTACGGTATCCGGGAGTTACACGATCTCATGGTCTAAGGAAAAGATACTTGACATTGGAAAAGCTCTAGCAAACGAACTACACGATCTTGTGCTATGCTTAGGATTGGGTCTTTTACATCACATCATTCTCCTAATGATGTGATCCCGTTATCAACGACATCCAATGTCCATAGCCAGGAAACCATGACTATCTGTTGATCAACGAGCTAGTCAACTAGAGGCTTACTAGGGACATATTATGGTCTATGTATTCACACGTGTATTACGATTTTCGGATAATACAGTTATAACATGAATAAAGAAAATTATCATGAACAAGGAAATATAATAATAATCCTTTTATTATTGCCTCTAGGGCATATTTCCAACTGTCTTCCACTTGCGCTAGAGTCAATAATCTAGTTACATTGTGATGAATCGCACACCCGTAGAGTTCTGGTGTTGATCATGTTTTGCTCGCGAGAGAGGTTTAGTCAACGGATCTGCGACATTCAGATTCGTATGTACTTTGCAAATATCTATGTCTCCATCTTGAACATTTTCACGGATGGAGTTGAAATGACGCTTGATGTGCCTGGTCTTCTTGTGAAACCTGGACTCCTTGGCAAGGGCAATAGCTCCAGTGTTGTCATAGAAGAGTTTGATCGGCCCCGACGCATTGGGTATGACTCCTAGGTCGGTGATGAACTCCTTCACCCAAATTGCTTCATCGCTGCCTCTGAAGCTATCATGTACTCCGCTTCACATGTAGATCCCGCCACGACGCTCGCTTGCATTTGCACCACCATCTTGCTCCACCATTCAACATATACACGTATCCGGTTTGTGACTTAGAGTCATCGGATCTGTGTCGAAGCTAACGTCGGCGTAACCCTTTCTGACGAGCTCTTCGTCACCTCCATAAGCGAGAAACATGTCCTTTGTCCTTTTCGGTACTTCAGGATATTCTTGACCGCTGTCCGGTGTTCCTTGCGGGATTACGTTGGTACCTTCCTACCAAACTTACGGCAAGGTTTACATCAGTCAGTACTGACATGGCATACATAATAGATCCTATGGTGAAGCATAGGGATGACACTCATCTCTTCTTTATCTTTTGCCGTGGTCGGGCATTGAGCCGAGCTCAATCTCACACCTTGCTGTCTGAGCAAGAACCCTTCTTGGACTGATCCATTTTGAACTTCTTCAAAATCTTATCAAGGTATGTGCTTTGTGAAAGACCTATGAGGCGTCTCGATCTATCTCTATAGATCTTGATGCCTAATATATAAGCAGCTTCTCCAAGGTCCTTCATTGAAAAACACTTATTCAAGTAGGCCTTAATGCTGTCCAAAAGTTCTATATCATTTCCCATCAAGAGTATGTCATCTACATATAATATGAGAAATGCTCTGAGCTCCCACTCACTTTCTTGTAGACGCGAGGCTTCTCCATAAGTGCATAAACCCAAACGCTTTGATCATCTCATCAAAGCGAATGTTCCAACTCCGAGATGCTTGCACCAGCCCATAAATGGATCGCTGGAGCTTGCATACTTTGTTAGCATTCTTAGGGTCGACAAAACCTTTCGGCTGCATCATATACAGCTCTTCCTTAAGATGTCCGTTAAGGAATGCCGTTTTGACGTCCATCTGCCATATCTCATAATCATAGTATGCGGCAATTGCTAACATGATTCGAACGCACTTCAGCTTCGCTACGGGAGAGAATGTCTCATCGTAGTCAATCCCTTGAACTTGTCGATAACCCTTAGCGACAAGTCGAGCTTTATAGATGGTAACATTACCATCTGCGTCCGTCTTCTTCTTAAAGATCCATTTGTTTTCTATCGCTCGCCGATCATCGGGCAAGTCTGTCAAAGTCCATACTTTGTTTTCATACATGGATCCTATCTCGGATTTCATGGCTTCAAGCCATTTGTTGGAATCTGGGCCCGCTATCGCTTCTTCATAGTTCGAAGGTTCACCGTTGTCTTCCAGGACAGGGTTGCCGTACCACTCTGGTGCGGAACATGTCCTTGTGGACCTATGAAGTTCAGTAGCAACTTGATCCGAAGTACCTTGATCATCATCATTATTTTCCTCTTGGTTGGTGTAGGCATCACGGGAACATTTTCTGAGCTGCACTACTTTCTGTTCGAGAGGTAGTACTTCATCGAGTTCTACTTTCCTCCCACTTACTTCTTTCGAGAGAATCTCTTTTTCCAGAAAGGATCCGTTCTTGGCAACAAAGTTCTTGCCCTCGGATCTTAAGTAGAAGGTATACCCAATGGTTTCCTTAGGGTATCCTATGAAGACGCATTTTTCCGACTTGGGTTCGAGCTTTTCAGGTTGAAGTTTCTTGACATAAGCATCGCATCCCCAAACTTTTAGAAACGACAGCTTAGGTTTCTTCCCAAACCATAATTCATACAGTGTCGTCTCAACGGATTTAGACGATGCCCTATTTAAAGTGAATGTAGCTGTCTCTAGAGCGTATCCCCAAAATGATAGCGGTAAATCGGTAAGAGACATCATAGACCGCACCATATCCAATAGAGTGCGATTACGACGTTCGGACACACCATTACGTTGAGGTGTTCCAGGCAGCGTGAGTTGTGAAACGATTCCACATTTCCTTAAGTGCGTACCAAATTCGTGACTTAAATATTCTCCTCCACGATCTGATCGTAAGAACTTTATCTTTCGTTCACGTTGATTCTCTACCTCATTCTGAAATTCTTTGAACTTTTCAAAGGTCTCAGACTTGTGTTTCATTAAGTAGATATACCCATATCTACTCAAGTCATCAGTGAGAGTGAGAACATAACGATATACTCCGCGAGCTTCAACGCTCATTGGACCGCACACATCGGTATGTATGATTTCCAACTAGTTGGTTGCTCGCTCCATTGTTCCGGAGAACGGAGTATTGGTCATTTTGGCCATTAGGCATGGGTCGCATGTGTCAAACGATTCATAATCGAGAGACTCTAAAACTCCATCAGCATGGAGCTTCTTCATGCGCTTGACACCAATGTGACCAAGGCGGCGGTGCCACAAGTATGTGGGACTATCGTTATCAACTTTACATCTTTTGGTATTCACACTATAAATATGTGTAACATTACACTCGAGATTCATTAAGAATAAACCATTGACCATCGGGGCATGACCATAAAACATATCTCTCATATAAATAGAACAACCATTATTCTCGGATTTAAATGAGTAGCCATCTCATATCAAACGAGATCCAGATACAATGTTCATGCTCAAACTTGGCACCAAATAACAATTATTAAGGTTTAAAACTAATCCCGTAGGTAAATGTAGAGGTAGCGTGCCGACGGCGATCACATCGACCTGGAACCATTCCCGACGCGCGCATCGTCACCTCGTCCTTCGCGATCTCCGCTTATTCCGCAACTCCTGCTGTGAGTTACAAATATGAGCAACGGCACGGTATCAAATACCGGGAGTTACTACAGTCTTGGTAAGGTACACATCAATTACATGTATATCAAATATACCTTTGGTGTTGCCGGCCTTCTTGTACGCTAAGTATTTGGGGCAGTTCCGCTTCCAGTGACCCTTTCCTTTGCAATAAAAGCACTCAGTCTCAGGCTTGGGTCCATTCTTTGACTTCTTCCCGGCAACTGGCTTACTAGGCGCGGCAACATCCTTGCCGTCTTTCTTGAAGTTCTTCTTGCCCTTGCCCTTCTTGAACTTAGTGGTTTTATTGACCATCAACACTTGATGTTCCTTCTTGATTTCTACCTCTGCTGACTTCAACATTGAAAATACTTCAGGAATGGTCTTCACCATCCCCTGCATATTGTAGTTCATCACAAAGCTCTTGTAGCTTGGTGGGAGCGACTGAAGGATTCTGTCAATGACCGCCTCGTCCGGGAGGTTAATGTCCAGCTGGGACAGGCGGTTGTGCAACCCAGACATTTTGAGTATGTGCTCACTGACAGAACTATTTTCCTCCATCTTACAACTATATAACTTGTCGGAGACTTCATATCTCTCGACCCGGGCATGAGCTTGGAAAACTAGTTTCAGCTCCTCGAACATCTCATATGCTTCGTGTTGCTCAAAAGCGCTTTTGGAGCCCGGTTCTAAGCTGTAAAGCATGCCGCCTTGAACGAGGGAGTAATCATCAAGACGAGACTGCCAAGCGTTCATAACGTCTTGGTTCTCTCGAACGGTGCATCACCTAGCAGTCCTTCTAGGACATATTGTTTCTGGCAGCTATGAAGATGTTCCTCGGGTTAGGACCCGATCCGTATAGTTGCTGCCATCATCTTTCAGCTTGGTTTCTCTAGGAATGCGTTGAAGTTCATGTTGACATGGCGTTGGCCATTTGATCTACAAGACATATTTGCAAAGGTTTTAGACTAAGTTCATGATAATTAAGTTCATCTAATCAAATTATTACAATGAACTCCCACTCAGATTAGACATCCCTCTAGTCATCTAAGTGTTACACGATCCGAGTCGACTAGGCCGTGTCTGATCATCATGTGAGACGGACTAGTCATCGTCAGTGAACATCTCCATGTTGATCGTATCTTCTATACGACTCGTGTTCGACCTTTCGGTCTCTGTGTTCCGAGGCCATGTTTGTACATGCTAGGCTCGTCAAGTTAACCCTAAGTGTTTTGCATGTGTAAAACTGTCTTACACCCGCTGTATGTGAACGTAAAAATCTATCACACCCGATCATCACGTGGTGCTTCGAAACGATGAACTTTAGCAACGGTGCACAGTTAGGGGAGAACACTTCTTGAAATTGTTGTAAGGGATTATCTTATTTACTACCGTCGTTCTAAGTAAACAAGATGCATAAACATAACAAACATCACATGCAATTATATAGTAGTGACATGATATGGCCAATATCATATAGCTCCTTTGATCTCCATCTTCGGGGCTCCATGATCATCTTTGTCACCGGCATGACACCATGATCTCCATCATCATGATCTCCATCATCGTGTCTTCATGAAGTTGTCACGCCAACGACTACTTCTACTTCTATGGCTAACGCATTTAGCAATAAAGTAAAGTAATTTACATGGCGTTCTTCAATGACACGCAGGTCATACAAAAAATAAAGACAACTCCTATGGCTCCTGCCGTTTGTCATACTCATCGACATGCAAGTCGTGATTCCTATTACAAGAACATGATCTCATACATCACAATATATCATTCATCATTCATCACAACTTTTGGCCATATCACATCACAAGACACTTGCTGCAAAAACAAGTTAGACGTCCTCTAATTGTTGTTGCAAGTTTTTACGTGGTTTCTATAGGTGATCTAGCAAGAACGTTTTCTTACCTACGTTAAAGCCTGGCGTGATTTGTCAACTTCTATTTACCCTTCATAAGGACCCTTTTCGTCGAATCCGCTCCAACTAAAGTGGGAGAGACAGACACCCGCTAGCCACCTTATGCAACTAGTGCATGTCAGTCGGTGGAACCGGTCTCACGTAAGCGTACGTGTAAGGTTGGTCCGGGCCGCTTCATCCCACAATACCGCTGGAGCAAAATAAGAGTAGTAGCGGCAAGCAAGTTGACAAGATCTACGCCCACAACAAAATTGTGTTCTACTCGTGCAATAGAGAACTACGCATAGACCTAGCTCTGATACCACTATTGGGGAACGTTGCAGAAAATTAAAATTTTTCTACGGTTTCACCAAGATCCATCTATGAGTTCATCTAAGCAACGAGTGAAAGGAGAGATGCATCTACATACCACTTTGTAGATCGCAAGCGGAAGCGTTCAAAAGAACGGGGTTGAAGTAGTCGTTCTCGTCGTGATCCTATCACCGGAGATCCTAGCGCCGAACGGACGGCACCTCCGCGTTAAACACACATGCGGTCAGCGTGACGTCTCCTCCGTCTTGATCCAGCAATGGGAAAGAAGAGGTTGATGATGATCCAGCAGCACGACAGCATGGTGGTGGATGCAGCAAAACTCTGGCAGGGCTTTGCCAATCTACTGCGGGAGGAGGAAGAGGTGTAGCAGGGGGAGGGAGGCGCCAAGACACACGGTGCGGCTGCCCTCCCCCTGTCCTCCTTTATATAGGCCCCCAGGGGGGCGCGGGCCCTGGGAGATGCAATCTCCCAAGGGGGGCGGCGGCCAGGGGGGTTGGAGTACCCCCCAAGGCAAGTGGTGCGCCTCCCCCTAGGGTTTTCAACCCTAGGCGCAGGGGAGGCCCAAGGGGGGCGCACCAGCCCACTAGGGGCTGGTTCCCCTCCCATCTCAGCCCACGGGGCCCTCCGGGATAGGTGGCCCCACCCGGTGGACCCCCGGGACCCTTCCGGTGGTCCCGGTACAATACCGGGTGACCCCGAAACTTTCCCGATGGCCGAAACAGCACTTCCTATATATGATTCTTTACCTCCGGACCATTTCGAAACTCCTCGTGACGTCAGGGATCTCATCCGGGACTCCGAACAACATTTGGTTTGCTGCATACTCATATTCATACAACCCTAGCGTCACCAAACCTTAAGTGTGTAGACCCTACGGGTTCGGGAGACACGTAGACATGACCGAGACGGCTCTCGGGCAATAACCAACAGTGGGATCTGGATACCCATGTTGGCTCCCACATGCTCCTCGATGATCTCATCGGATGAACCACGATGTCGAGGATTCAAACAACCCCGTATTCAATTCCCTTTTTCAATCGGTATGTTACTTGCCCGAGACTCGATCGTCCGTATCCAATACCTCGTTCAGTCTCGTTGCCGGCAAGTCACTTTACTCGTACCGTAATGCATGATCCCGTGACCAAACACTTGGTCACTTTGAGCTCATTATGATGATGCATTACCGAGTGGGCCCAGAGATACCTCTCCGTCATACAGAGTGACAAATCCGGTCTCGATCCGTGTCAACCCAGACACTTTTAGAGATACCGTAGTGCACCTTTATAGTCACCCGATTCGTTGTGACGTTTGGTACACCCAAAGCACTCCTACGGTATCCGGGAGTTACACGATCTCATGGTCTAAGGAAAATATACTTGACATTGGAAAAGCTCTAGCAAACGAACTACACGATCTTGTGCTATGCTTAGGATTGGGTCTTGTCCATCACATCATTCTCCTAATGATGTGATCCCGTTATCAACGACATCCAATGTCCATAGCAAGGAAACCATGACTATCTGTTGATCAACGAGCTAGTCAACTAGAGGCTTACTAGGGACATACTATGGTCTATGTATTCACACGTGTATTACGATTTCCGGATAATACAGTTATAGCATGAATAAAGACAATTATCATGAACAAGGAAATATAATAATAATCCTTTTGTTATTGCCTCTAGGGCATATTTCCAACACCCCTTACTTAGGTGTGGTTGCGTTTCTCTGGGGCACCCTCTGAGGCTCTGACAGATGTTCGTGTTGTGGCTAGTCTGGGTATCATGGTTGGCAAAACTGAGAAAGTGGATATGACATTCACTCGCGCTCATGGGGTGGCCAGATTGCGAGTGAGTGTTCTGGACATCGAGTTCGTCCCGGATGTGGTTAACTGGACTTATAGGGGAGAGGTATTCCCTCTTGAGATTGAGTTTGAGGATTCTGAGTTGTTTGCCGAGGCGGGTTTAGATGCTGATATGGATATGCACGAGGGAGACGATAATGCGGGTGCTAGGGAGGATCCGACTGATGAGGCTGGTCGAGAGAGGCCCAACGGGTCGGGACTGGTTGCTCAGTTGCCCGAGACTAGATCAGGGGTAGAGCCAGCCCCATCTCCGTCGGTACCTAACAGCACGTTGAGGTTTGGATCTTTTGAGCCTGCGTCTGCTCCTCCGAGACTTTGTAGCGATCGGGTGGAGTCTGAGGATGCTTTTGAGTGCTCGCTCCCAGTGCTGGATTTTGTGTTGGCTGTTCATCCCGTGGTGGGTGACTGTGTGACGGGCCACTCGGAGACGACCTTGGGGGGGGGGGGGGAAGGAATGTGGAGCCTCAGGTGGTTCCTTTCCTCCCTGCGGTCTCGTGCAGACAGTTGGTGGCTGAGTCAACGCCTGCATCACCAGCGTTGGCCGGCCATGAGGGAGGCTGTCTGGGGCAGGTGGCCTTGGACCCTTCCCTTTCGGCACCGGCTGCTGCAGCTTATCCTGTGCTGCTCGGCGGTAGTCAGGGGCAGGTGGCCCCGGCGACGCCAGCCTCGCCGTCGCTGCCCGGCCGTGAGGGAGACCGTCTGGGGCAAATGGCCTCAGACCCTTCCCTTTCGGCACCGGCTGTTGCGGCTTCTCCTGCGGTGCTTGGCGGGAGTCTGGGGCAGGTGGCCCCGGTCCATCCCTCGCCTTCGGCTGTCGGGACGGTGACGCCCTCAGGCTTGAGGGTTGGGGTGGAGGGGGTGCTCGGGCAGGCGGCGTCGGCACCTACCTCCCCCGTCCTCCTGTCCGTTCGTCGTGGGAGCCCTCCGCCGCTGCCTCCTCCGAGTGGCGCTACTCGGGAGGAGGTTATTGCCTTCGGCGGGATCCCCGACCCGGTCTCTGAGGGGAGACGGATGAGTTCTCGTCTCCAGGACCACCCGGAGGTTGATGACATGTAGCAGAGGTGCGCTATGAGGGCGGCCAAGCTTCGTGACATTGAGGTCACTACCGGTATGTCAGTAAACTTGTCCAATTCTATTTTGCATTTCTCTATGGATGAGATTATAAATAATGCAAATCAAGTAGAGGTTTCTCTAGGGAATACCAATTCTGAAATTTCCAACTCGGTTAATGATCTCCTTGATCTGGAAGCGGAACGCGCTTTAGAAACCATTCGAAACCTAGCAGCAGTGAGACCTATGAATGATGCTGAGATTGATGCGCTGGGGGGTGAGAGTGCTTGACAATTTGTGTGCGGACCTTGCACCATCCACTACTGAGTCCGACGAGGAGGAGGTTAGTGTAGAAGTTGTAGTGAATCAACCACCAGAGCCTGGTTATGAGGACCGGATGGTGGACAATAATAAACCCAAACGTAAGTGGAAGCGGAAGGTGTATCCCGCGTCCGCAGTACGTAGGAGTGCTAGGATTTGTACGGCAAAAAAAATTCATGATGACTTATGAAAGGAATCTTTTGGAATAGCAGAGGTCTGAATGACTTGGCTAAACGAAGGTTTCTCGCTGAGGCGTCTCTGGAGCATCGATTAGATTTCATTGCTCTCTCTGAAATTGGTAGAGATAATTTTGCACCTCAGTTTCTTTCCTCTCTTGCGTGTGGTGTTGATTTCGATTGGCATTGCCTACCTCCGCGAGGACGATCGGGAGGTATCTTGTTGGGAGTGAGATGTGATTCCCTTGAGGTCCGGAGTGTAGTGATGGGCGACTTTGCGGTTAAGTTTCGAGTTAGGTCTGAAGTTGATGGTTTCAACTGGGCTTTGGTGGCGGTTTACGATGCCGCACAGCCCGAGCTTAAACCGGAGTTTCTGGCGGACCTTGTTCGAATTTGTGGGTCCGAGCAGCTTCTGATGTTGGTCGGGGGTGATTTCAATATCATTCGGAGGAGAGAGGAGAAGAATAATGATAACTTTGACGGCAGATGGTCGCTTATGTTCAATACCATTATTGAGATCTTGGATTTGAGGGAGATAGAGCTTTCTGGTAGAAAGTTTACCTGGGCTAATGCTTTGCCAAACCGGACATATGAAAAGCTTGATCGAGTTCTCGCGAGCGTGGAGTGGGAACTGAAGTTCCCTCTTGTTATGGTACAAGCTCTCTCGCGGGGAATATCTGATCACACACCACTGTTCGTGGACTCCGGGGAGCCGAACCATGTGGGAAAAAAAACACCTTCTCATTCGAGATGGCCTGGTTCGAACGTGAGGGGTTCTTAGACCTCAATGCCAGGGAATGGGCTAAGGGTGTAGGAGGTAGGACGGTGGTCGAGCGTTGGTAGAATAAAATTAGGCATTTGAGAAGTTTCTTACGGGGTTGGGTTAAGCACCTCAGTGGGGTGTATAAGATTGAGAAGGATAGGCTCCTTTCTCTTATACAGGCCCTGGACATAAAAGCTGAATCCGCGATTTCTTTTCTTGAGCTCGAGTTAAAAGCGAGGCGGAGAAGAGGTTGAAAGAACTTCTCTGCGAAGAAGAGTTGAAGTGGGCTTTGCGAGCTAAGGTCCACAAAGTGGTCCAAGGGGATGCCAATACTCAATTCTTTCACCTGATTGCTAATGGTAAACACAGAAAGAAGCGTATCTTCCAACTTGAACAAGATGAGGGTACTATTGTAGGCCAGGATAATCTCAAAACATATATTACCGAGTATTATAGGCAGTTATTTGGACCTCCGCAGGATAATTGTGTGTCCCTCGATGAGTCTAGGACTGAGGATGTACCTTAATTGTCTGCTGCCGATAATGATATCTTGCTGGCCCCGTTCTCGGAGAAGGAGGTGTTTGATGCTATTGCACAAATGAAAAACAATAAGGTGCCCGGACCGGATGGGTTCCCGGCCGAGTTCTATAAAAAGTGCTGGCACATTATTAAGGGGGATTTTTACCTATGTTTCATGATCTTTTCTCTGGACAGCTTCAATTATTTCACTTGAATTTTGGAACTATCACATTGCTCCCTAAGAAAACGGAGGCTGTGAGAATTGAGCAGTTCAGGCCGATTTGCCTCCTCAATGTTAGTTTCAAAATCTTTACCAAGGTCGGGACTAATAGGCTCACACAGATTGTGCATTCTGTGGTGCAACAATCCCAAACTGCTTTCATGCCGGACAGAAACATCCTTGAAGGGGTGGTTGTCCTTCATGAAACGCTCCATGAAATTCACTCCAAAAAATTAGATGGGGTAATTTTTAAGGTGGATTTCGAAAAAGCGTACGATAAGGTCAAGTGGCCATTCCTCCAACAGGCATTGCGTATTAAAGGTTTTGATGATGCCTGGCACCGGCAGGTCGAATCATTTACGCAAAAAGGGAGTGTGGGAATTAAAGTGAATGACGATATAGGTCATTATTTCCAGACTCATAAAGGCCTCAGACAAGGAGATCCGATGTCCCCTATCCTGTTTAACATTGTGGTGGATATGTTAGCAATTTTGATAGGAAGGGCTAAGGAGAATGGTCAAGTGGGTGGCTTGGTACCTCATCTTGTTGATGGAGGTGTATCCATCCTTCAATACGCTGATGATACAATCATCTTTATGGAGCACGACTTGGCCAAGGCGAGAAATATGAAGCTGTTGTTATGCCTCTTTGAACAATTGACCGGGTTAAAGATTAACTTTCATAAGAGCGAGTTGTTCTGCTTTGGTAGAGCCAAAGACGAATAGGAGTCTTATAGGCAATTGTTTGGGTGCGAGTTGGGGAATTTACCCTTCTCCTACCTTGGTATTCCGATACACCATCGTAGGCTGACAAACAGAGAGTGGAAGTGTATCGAGGACCAATTTGAGAAGAAACTGAGTTGCTGGAAGGGTATGCTCATGTCATACGGAGGCCGATTAATCTTGATAAATTCGATGCCCACGAGTATGCCTATGTTCCTCTTATCGTTCTTTGAGGTCCCAGTTGGTGTTAGTAAAAGACTGGACTTCTATCGATCACGCTTCTTTTGGTAGGGTGATGAACTTAAAAGAAAATACCGGCTTGCTAAATGGGATATTATCTGTCAACCGAAAGACCAAGGAGGTCTTGGTATTGAGAATCTTGAAGTTAAGAACAGATGCCTTCTTAGTAAGTGGTTGTGGAAGCTCTCATCCGGGACTGGTGCCATGTGGGCGCAGATCCTTCGCAGCAAGTACCTCCAGACTAGAACACTGTCCCAGGTAACAGTTAGGCCGACTGACTCGCCTTTCTGGAAAGGACTAATGAAAGTCAAACAATTATTGTTCAATAGGACAAGAGTTGTTATTGGAAACGGTGCTACCACACGTTTCTGGGAGGATACTTGGCTTGGCGACTCACCCTTGGCCATTCAATACCCGTCTTTATATCGTATTGCTCAACGACGTGAGGTGTTCGTTGCAACGGTATTTCAATCTATCCCCCTTAATATTCAGTTTAGACGGTCGCTAGCGGGCAATCGTTGGGAAGTTTGGCTCCATTTAGTTAGGAGACTGATGGAGGTTCAACTTTCTGACCAACCTAATGAATTGAAGGAAATATGCCCTAGAGGCAATAATAAAGTTATTATTTATTTCCTTATTTCATGATAAATGTTTATCATTCATGCTAGAATTGTATTAACCGGAAACATGATACATGTGTGAATGCATAGACAAAACAACATGTCACTAGTATGCCTCTACTAGACTAGCTTGTTAATCAAAGATGGTTATGTTTCCTAACCATGAACAAAGAAGTTGTTATTTGATTAACAAGGTCACATCGTTAGTAGAATGATCTGATTGACATGACCCATTCCCTTAGCTTAGCACACGATCGTTGAGTATGTTGCTACTGCTTTTATCCATGACATATACATGTTCTGTAACTATGAGATTATGCAACTCCGTTTACGGAGGAACACTTTGGTGCTGCCAAGCGTCACTGGCGAATCGGGTGATTATAAAGGAGTACTACAGTGTCTCCAAAGGCGGATGTTGGGTTGGCGTATTTGAGATTAGGTTTTGTCACTCCGATTGTCGGAGAGGTATCTCTGGGCCCTCTCGGTAATACACATCACTGAAGCCTTGCAAGCACTACAACTAATGAGCTAGTTGTGAGATGATGTATTACGGAGCGAGTAAAGAGACTTGCGATGAATGAGATTGAACTAGGTATTGGATACCGACGATCGAATCTCGGGCAAGTAACATACCGATGACAAAGGAACAACGTATGTTGTTATGCGGTCGACCGACAAAGATCTTCAGTAGAATATGTAGGAACCAATATGGGCATCCAGGTCCGCTGTTGGTTATTGACCGTGAATAGTTCTAGGTCATGTCTACATTGTTCTCGAACCGTAGGGTTCGCACGCTTAAGGTTTCGATGGCGGTTATTATGAGTTTATGTATTTTGATGTACCGAAGAAGTTCGAGTCCGGATGTGATCACGGACATGACGAGGAGTCTCGAAATGGTCGAGACATAAAGATTGATATATTGGAAGCCTATGTTTAGAGTTCGAATGGTTCCGGTAAAACGGAAATTCGGAGTACCGGAGGTTACGGAACCCCGGGAGGTAAATGGGCCTCGATGGGCCTTAGTGGAAAGGAGAAGGGCCAGCCCTGGGTGGGCGCGCCCCCCTTCCCTAGTCCTACTAGGACTAGGAGAAGGGCCGCCCCCCTCTCTCTTTCCCCCTCCAGGAATCCTAGTCCAACTAGGATTGGGGGAATCCTACTCCCGAGAGGAGTAGGACTCCTGGCAGCGCCCTCCCTTGGCCATGCCCCCTCCCCTTGCTCCTTTATATCTGAGGCGGGGGCACCTTGGAACACACAAGTTGATCGTGAGATCGTTCCTTAGCCGTGTCGGTGCCCCCTCCACCATATTCCACCTCGGACATACCGTCGAAGCTTAGGCGAAGCCTGCGCCGTGAAACATCAAGATCGCCACCACGCCGTCGTCTTGTGAAACTCTCCCTCGACACTCGGCTGGATCGAGTCGAGGGACGTCATCGAGCTGTACGTGTGTCAAGAACTCGGGCGTCGAATAACTGGCGCCGGGATCGGTCGGATCGCGAGGAGAACGT
The DNA here is from genome assembly GCA_021437245.1 of Aegilops speltoides. Lineage (NCBI taxonomy): Eukaryota > Viridiplantae > Streptophyta > Magnoliopsida > Poales > Poaceae > Aegilops > Aegilops speltoides. Next base: position 458,396,070 of record CM038147.1, on the reverse strand, counting down.
CGACTACTTCCTCTACGTTGTGATCGCTTCGCCGGGTCTACAAGGGTATGTAGACGACCTCTCCCTCTCGTTGCTATACATCACCATGATCTTGCGTGTGCGTAGGAAAATTTTTGAAATTACTACGTTCCCCAACAGTGGCATCCGAGCCTAGGTTTTATTATATGGTTTGATGTTTTGCACGAGTAGAACACAAGTGAGTTGTGGGCGATACAAAGTCATACTACCTACCAGCATGTCATACTTTGGTTCAGCGGTATTGTGAGATGAAGCGGCCCAGACCGACATTACGCGTACGCTTACGCGAGACTGGTTTCACCGCTGCGAGCACTCGTTGCTTAAAGGTGACTGGTGGGTGCCTGTCTCTCTCACTTTAGTTGAACCGAGTGTGGCTACGCCGGTCCTTGAGAAGGTTAAGCGGAGTCTATTTGTGAAATATCGTTGTGGTTTTGATGCGAGGTGAGACTGGTTCTTGCTTAAGCCCGTAGCAGCCACGTAAAATTTGCAACAACAAAGTAGAGGACGTCTAACTTGTTTTTGCAGGGCATGTTGTGATGTGATATGGTCAAGGCGTGATGCTATATTTTATTGTATGAGATGATCATGTTTTGTAACCGAAGTTATCGGCAATCGGCAGGAGCCATATGGTTGTCGCTTTATTGTATGCAATGCAATCGCTCTGTAATGCTTTACTTTATCACTAAGCGGTAGCGATAGTCGTAATAGCATAAGTTTGGCAAGGCGACAACGATGCTACGATGGAGATCAAGGTGTCGCGCCGGTGGCGATGGTGATCATGGAGGTGCAGCAAGATGGAGATCATGAAGCACAAGATGATGATGACCATATCATATCACTTATATTGATTTGCATGTGATGTTTATCCTTTTATGCATCTTATCTTGCTTTGATTGGCGGTAGCATTATAAGATGATCTCTCACTAAATTATCAAGAAGTGTTCTCCCGAGTATGCACCGTTGCCAAAGTTAAATCGTGCCCGGACACCACGTGATGATCGGGTGTGATAAGCTCTCGTCCATCTACAACGGGTGCAAGACAGTTTTGCACACGCAGAATACTCGGGTTATACTTGACGAGCCTAGCATATGCAGATATGGCCTCGGAACACGGAGACCGAAAGGTCGGCGTGAATCATATAGTAGATATGATCAACATAAGATGTTCACCATTGAAAACTACTCCATTTCACGTGATGATCGGTTATGGTTTAGTTGATTTGGATCACGTGATCACTTGGATGACTGGAGAGATGTCTTTCTAAGTGGGAGTTCTTAAGTAATATGATTAATTGAACTTAAATTTATCATGAACTTAGTACCTGATAGTATCTTGCTTGTTTATGTTTGATTGTAGATAGATGGCTCGTTTGTTGTTCCGTTGAATTTTAATCGTTCCTTGAGAAAGCAAAGTTGAAAGATGATGGTAGCAATTACACGGATCTGGGTCCGTATTTGAGGATCATCCTCATTGCTGCCTGAAGAGTTACGTCTGGATGCACCGCTGGGTGCGAACTCGCTGCTAATGCAAGCTGCAGATGTTATGAGCGTCTGGCGAGCAAAGCTGATGACTACTCTATAGTTCGATGTGCCATGCTTTACGGCTTAGAACCGGGACTTCAACGGCGTTTTGAGCGTCATGGAGCATATGAGATGTTCCAGAGTTGAAGTTAATATTCCAACAGAATGCCCGGATTGAGAGATATGAAGTCTCCAATAAGTTCTATAGCTGCAAGATGGAGGAGAATAGTTACATTAGTGAGCACATACTCGTAATGTCCGGGTACTACAATCACTTGACACAATTGGGAGTTAATCTTCCGGATGATTGTGTCATTGATGAATTCTCCAATCACGCCACCAAGCTACAAAGGCTTCATGATGAACTATAATATGCAAGGGTTAGTAAAGACTATACCGAGCTCTTCGCAATGCTAAAGGCTGGAGGTAGAAATCAAGAAAGAGCATCAAGTGTTGATGGTCAACAAGACCACTAGTTTCAAGAAGAAAGGCAAAGGGAAGAAGAAGGAATCTCAAGAAGAACAGCAAGCAAGTTCTTTGCTCGGAGAAGAAACCCAAGTCGGCCCTAAACTGAAGCCGAGTGCTTCTACCGCAAGCGATCGACATCGGAAGCGGAACTGCCCCAAGTATTTGGCGGATAAGAAGGATGGCAAGGTGAACAAAGGTATATGTGATATACATGTTATTGATGTGTACCTTACTAGAGCTCGCATAGCACTGGTATTTGATCTTGGTTACATTGCTAATATTTGCAACTCGAAGCAGGGCTACTGATTGCGAACAACGGCAAAGGGCGAGGTGACGATCGCGCGTGGGAAATGGTTCCAAAGTCGATGTGATCGCGGTCGGCACGCTACCTCTACATCTACCTTCGGATTAGTTTTAGACCTAAATAATTGTTATTTGGTGCTGCGTTGAGCATGAACATTATATCTGGATCTTGTTTGATGCGAGACGGTTATTCATTTAAATCGAGAATAATGGTTGTTCTATTTATATGAGTAATATCTTTTATGGTCATGCACCCTTGAGGAGTGGTCTATTTTGATGAATCTCGATAGTAGTGATACACATATTCATAATGTTGAAGCCAAAAGATGCAGAGTTGATAATGATAGTGCAACTTATTTGTGTACTTGCCGTTTAGGTCATATCGGTATAAAGCGCATGAAGAAACTCCATCTTGATGGACTTTTGGAGTCACTTGATTATGAATCACTTGGCACTTGCGAACCGTGCCTCATGGGCAAGATGACTAGAACACCGTTCTCCGGTACTATGGAGAGAGCAACAGATTTGTTGGAAATCATACATCTGAGATGTATGTGGTCCGATGAATGTTGAGGCTCGTGGCGGATATCGTTATTTTCTCACCTTCACAGATGACTTAAGCGGATATGGATATATCTACTTAATGAAACATAAGTCTGAAACATTTGAAAAGTTCAAAGAATTTCAGAGTGAAGTTGAAAATCATCGTAACAAGAAAATTAAGTTTCTACGATCGATCGTGGAGGTGAATATTTGAGTTCTGAGTTTGGTCTACATTTAAAACAATGCGAATAGTTTAGCAACTCACGCCACCCGAACACCACAACAGTAATGGTGTGTCCGAGCGTCAGAATCGTACTTTACTAGATATGGTACGATCTATGATGTCTCTTCTGATTTACCGCTATCGTTTTGGGGTTATGCTCTAGAGGCGGCCGCATTCACCTGAATAGAACACCGTCGAAATCCGTTGAGGCGACACCTTATGAACTGTGGTTTAGCAAGAAACCAAAGTTGTCGTTTCTTAAAGTTTGGGGATGCGATGCTTATGTGAAAAGCTTCAACCTCGATAAGCTCGAACCCAAATCGAGAAATGTGTCTTCATAGGATACCCAAAGGAGACAGTTGGGTACACCTTCTATCACAGATCCGAAGGCAAGACATTCGTTGCTAAGAATGGATCCTTTCTAGAGAAGGAGTTTCTCTCGAAAGAAGTGAGTGGGAGGAAAGTGGAACTTGATGAGGTAATAGTACCTTCTCCCTTACTTGAAAGTAGTTAAATCGCAGAAACGGTTTCGAGACACCTACACCAAGTAGTGAGGAAGTTAATGATGTTGATCATGAAACTTGAGATCAAGTTACTCTGTAACCACGTAGATCAACCAGAGTAAGATCCGCGCAGAGTGGTACGGCAATCCTGTTCGGAAATCATGCTACTAGATCATGATGAACCCACGAACTATGAAGAAGCGATGGTGAGCCCAGATTCCATAAAATGGCTCGAGGCCATGAAATCGAGATGGGATCCATGTATGAAAACAAAGTATGGACTTTGGTTGACTTGCCGAGGGTAGGCAAGCAATAGAAAACAAGTGGATCTTCAAGAAGAAGACTGACGCTGACGGTAATGTTACTGTCTATAAAGCTCGACTTGTCGCGAAAGGTTTTCGGCAAGTTCAAGGGGTTGACTACGATGAGACCTTCTCACCCGTAGCGATGCTTAAGTCCGTCCGAATCATGTTAGCGATTGCCGCATTTTATGATTATGAAATTTGGCAAATGGATGTAAAGACTGCATTCCTGAATGGATTTCTGGAAGAAGAGTTGTATATGATGCAACCGAAGGTTTTATCGATCCAAAGGAGCTAACAAAGTATGCAAGCTCCAGTGATCCATCTATGGACTGGTGCAAGCATCTCGGAGTTGGAATAAGCGCTTTGATAGTGTGATCAAAGCATTTGGGTTTATCAGACTTTTGGAGAAGCCTGTATTTACAAGAAAGTGAGTGGGAGCTCAGAGCATTTTCGATATTATATGTAGATGACATATTGCTGATCGGAAATGATATAGAATTCTGGATAGCATAAAGGGATACTTGAATAAAAGTTTTTCAATGAAAGACCTCGGTGAAGCTGCTTACATATTGGGCATTAAGATCTATAGAGATAGATCAAGGCGCTTAATTGGACTTTCACAAAGCACATACCTTGACAAAATTTTGAAAAGTTCAAAATGGATCAAGCAAAGAAAGGGTTCTTGCCTGTGTTACAAGGTGTGAAGTTGAGTCGACTCAATGCCCGACCACTGCAGAAGATAGAGAGAAAATGAAAGATGTTCCTATGCTTCAGCCATAGGCTCTATCATGTATGCAATCTTGTGTACCGGACTGATGTGTGCCTTGCTATAAGTTTAGCAGGAGGTACCAAAGTAATCCAGAGTGGATCATGGACAGCGGTCAAGAACATCTGAAATACGAAAAGGACTAAGGATATGTTTTCGTATATGGAGGTGACAAAGAGCTCATCGTGGCAGTTACGTTGATGCAAGCTTTGACACCGATCCGAGACGATTCTAAATCGCAGACCGGATACGTATTTACATTAAGCGGAGGAGCTGTCGGTTGGTGCAGTTCTAAACAAAGCGTCGTGGCGGGATCTACATGTGAAGCGGAGTACATAGCAGCTTCGAAGCAGCTAATGAAGGAGTGCGGATGAAGGAGTTCATATCCGATCTAGGTGTCATACCTAGTGCATCGGGTCCAATGAAAATCTTCGTGACAATATTGGAGCAATTGCCTTAGCGAAGGAATCCAGATTTCACAAGAGGACCAAGCACATCAAGAGACGCTTCAATTCCATCCGGGACTTAGTCCGGTTGGGAGACATAGAGATTTGCAAGATACATACGGATCTGAACGTTGCAGACCCGTTGACTAAGCCTCTTCCACGAGCAAAACATGATCAGCACCAAGACTCCATGGGTGTTAGAATCATTACTATGTAATCTAGATTATTGACTCTATTGCAAGTGGGAGACTGAAGGAAATATGCCCTAGAGGCAATAATAAAGTTATTATTTATTTCCTTATTTCATGATAAATGTTTATCATTCATGCTAGAATTGTATTAACCGGAAACATGATACATGTGTGAATGCATAGACAAAACAACATGTCACTAGTATGCCTCTACTAGACTAGCTTGTTAATCAAAGATGGTTATGTTTCCTAACCATGAACAAAGAAGTTGTTATTTGATTAACAAGGTCACATCGTTAGTAGAATGATCTGATTGACATGACCCATTCCCTTAGCTTAGCACACGATCGTTGAGTATGTTGCTACTGCTTTTATCCATGACATATACATGTTCACTGTAACTATGAGATTATGCAACTCCGTTTACGGAGGAACACTTTGGTGCTGCCAAAGCGTCACAGCGAATCGGGTGATTATAAAGGAGTACTACAGGTGTCTCCAAAGGCGATGTTGGGTTGGCGTATTTCGAGATTAGGTTTTGTCACTCCGATTGTCGGAGAGGTATCTCTGGGCCCTCTCGGTAATACACATCATGAAGCCTTGCAAGCACTACAACTAATGAGCTAGTTGTGAGATGATGTATTACGGAACGAGTAAAGAGACTTGCCGAACGAGATTGAACTAGGTATTGGATACCGACGATCGAATCTCGGGCAAGTAACATACCGATGACAAAGGAACAACGTATGTTGTTATGCGGTCGACCGACAAAGATCTTCGTAGAATATGTAGGAACCAATATGGGCATCCAGGTCCGCTGTTGGTTATTGACCGTGAATAGTTCTAGGTCATGTCCACATTGTTCTCGAACCGTAGGGTCCATGCACGCTTAAGGTTTCGATGGCGGTTATTATGAGTTTATGTATTTTGATGTACCGAAGAAGTTCGAGTCCGGATGTGATCACGGACATGACGAGGAGTCTCGAAATGGTCGAGACATAAAGATTGATATATTGGAAGCCTATGTTTAGAGTTGGAATGGTTCGGGCGGCGGAATTTACCGGAGTACCGGAGGTTACGGAACCCCGGAGGTAAATGGGCCTCGATGGGCCTTAGTGGAAAGGAGAAGGGCCAGCCCTAGGTGGGCGTGCGCCTCCCCCCCTTCCCTAGTCCTACTAGGACTAGGAGAAGGGGCCGGCCCCCCTCTCTCTCTTTCCCCCCTCCGGGAATCCTAGTCCAACTAGGATTGGGGGGGGAATCCTACTCCCAGAGGGAGTAGGACTCCCTGGCGCGCCCTCCCTTGGCCGCCGGCCCCCTCCCCCCTTGCTCCTTTATATACGGGGGCAGGGGGGCACCTTGGAACAGACAAGTTGATCGTGAGATCGTTCCTTAGCCGTGTGCGGTGCCCCCCTCCACCATTCCAACTTCCAAGAATGTCTGGGATGTCAAAGTTCCTTTGAAAATAAAAGTTTTTATGTGGTTTGTCCATAAACAAGTTATTTTAACAAAGGACAACTTAATTGGATAGGACCTACTAGGTGTAGTTTCTGTGATCGGGATGAGACGATTAAGCACCTCTTTTTTGATTGCCCATTGGCGAAGGTCCTTTGGCGGACGGTCCACATTGCTTTTAATATTACTCCACCGACTACTGTTAACGCTTTATTTGGGACTTGGCTTAATGGGATTGAGTCTGCCTTAGCAAGACATATTCGGGTTGGAGTGTGCGCTTTGTTGTGGACATCTGGCTTTGAAGAAATGATTTGGTTTTTAACAGAACATCACGGATTCATTTTTTGCAGGTTATTTTCCGAGCTACGGCAGTGATCCCTTCGTGGTCGCTACTCACTCCGATGGAGGCCAGGGAGCATTTGGTTACTGGATCTATCCGTTGGGAGATGGTAGCTCGGGATATCTTCAACCGGTTTGGATGACGGTCATGTAATAGGATAGGCAATTAGTTTACCTACCTTTTTAAGCCAGCCGGTTGTGGCGTCTTTTCCTGGCTAATTTGTGTATCTAGCCTGTTGCGCTCTGTGTGAGCTGCTTTTTCTTTCAGTTTGAGACTTTGGAACTTTGTTGGCACATTTTGTTTCTCGGTTAATAAGATGGCCGTGTGCATCACTCTTGATGCAGAGGCCGGGGAGCCCCCCCCCTTTTAGAAAAAAAAATCTTAGGGTGTGGTGTGGTGCAAGTTCGCAGGGGAAAAAACTTGACGTCATCGGGGTTAAAGGGAGGGCCGGCGGTGGCGGCGAGGTGGTCGTGGGAGCGCCGCCGGCCGCGGGCGGTGGAAACAGGCGGTTACGCACGGGCTAGATCGGCGGGTGTGAGAGGAAGAAAGAAACAATAGATGCCGACGAAGCGTTGTCATTGAATCTTTATCCAACGGTTGATATAGAAAGAAAAGAATCGAATGGCCCTTTTTCAGTTTTCAGGCGACTGGCATCTAGGCGCTCACAATAATAACTCGTATTCAGGGTGCAGGCGTTTTGTTCCTGGGTGTATATACACCCATGTTTTTTTAAAAGAATTATAAAAAGGTTTAGAAGAATACACAAGGAACCAAGGGGTATTTCCGCTCGTATTCATTCGTTTTACTCCGTTTCCTCGTCAAGATGTGCGTGTTGAAGGACGCACGACCAAGAAAACATTGATCCTGCGAGCTCGGTTCGACGCATCCGCGAAGACCTAGCGCTGCTTGATATGCCCCGCCAGGTGTTCATACCACTACCGGGTCATGGATGGCAACCCCCCGAAGAGTGCCTTATCAAAATCAACACAGATGCAGCAATACAGTTTGATACTGCTTCGGCCGGATTGGGGGGTGTGGCTCGCTCCTCCTCGGCTCTCCTGGGTGCATGGTGTAAACCCCAACTGGGGACAACGGATCCTTTCATTGCTGAGATGCTTGCGCTTCGCGAAGGCGTCATCTTTGACAAGCTTCGTGGCTTCTTACACGTGCAAATGGAGACCGACTGTCTTGAGGCAGTCAACCTCTGGAACCTTGGCTACGTCGATCGGTCGATAGTAGCTCCAATAGTTGCTGATAGAGAGCTCTCTGCTAGATTTTTGTCTTTCAATATTTTTCATGTAATAAGAGCCGCTAACGGTCCTGCACATTTGTGTGCTAAGCGTGCATGTACGCTTACTGTGACTGAAAGCTGGCTGGACTCCACCCCTAGCTTCCTGGTCAGCAGCCTTACGCTGACTGCTCGAGAATGCCTTTGTTTAATAAAGCTCTCTAAAGTTCCCATAAAAAAAGCGTGTGGCAGGGCACCGCCGTGATCTGCGGATGACGAGGCGCATGGGTACGGCTCCACGCGCAGGACGCCAAGGTCGTATCGTGGCACAAGACCACAACTAGTCTCTTTGAACAACTTGATGATTAGACGATTACAGCCCGTCTTTTGTGCCAACAGTAAACCAAATCTAAGTGCTAGCGCCTTTGCTGTCAGGGCATCCGCACAGTACTGAATCCTCCAGTTACCACCTACTATGAAGTTTCCTTTGTCATCTCTGATAACAGCACCCGTTGTGCCTCTTAGCTGATCATGATGAAAAGAAGCATGCACGTTTAAATTTACAACACCCCTAGGAGGTCTGCACCATCCTTCATTCTTTCTCTTTGCTTTAGGAGAGTGGACATTTACATAGTTTGATGTTATAGCCCGAATCCCCATCGCGGTTTGGGACGCCTCTTGAGACTTACCCTCATGGACTAGTTTTCGTCTATTCCACCATAAATACCAAGCAGCTATAGCAATAAGTTCCCCTGCATTCCGGGAGCCCAAGATGGGTAGTTCATGATCAGGCATAAGGAGTAGGAATTCAAGGACTGCCTCTCCTGCACGATCAACAACGCAGGCTTTTTTTACCACTTCATACAACCCCAAATGTTCCCACACTTATTTTACCTTCTCGCACAGAAATAATATATGTTTCGTGTCCTCTGGCCCGTCCAAACATGCTGGGCATATTGGCTGAGTTTTTATATGTTTGTTGGCCAATATAACACGACACGGTAGAGTCCCGTGAAGCGTCCGCCAAGTAAAAATATTAACCTTCGCCGGACAGGCTAATTTTCATATCTTACCCCAAATAGGATTGACCTTGCTTCTACCCATGCCATTCGAGTATTCCAACTTCCTCCCATGTTGCTTATTCCATTCCTCCACATAAGCTGGTCGTACAGTGAATAAACCGTTTGTTGTATAGCTCCATGCAATAAAGTCCGACATATTATGCATAGGGATCGGGATCGCTAGGACTCTACGTGCATCAATTGGCCATAGAGTTTGTCTCACTAAATCTTCATCCCAGCCATTAGTGACTGGGTTAATAAGACCAGAAACTTTCGTCAATAGCTTCCCCTTTCTAGGTGTAATAATTTTCATGTCTGCACAATTTGGGATCCATGCATCTCTCCATATGTCAATATTTTCTCCTGTTCCCACTCTCCATATACAACCATTCTTGAGAGAGTCCACTCCTGCCATAATGCTTTGCCAAGTAAAGGAAGAGGCCTTCTTTAATACCGCGTTCATCAAATCACCTTCGGGGAAATACTTGGCTCTTAGGATTGTTGCACATAATGATTCAGGATTATCCACGAGACGCCATGCTTGCTTCACTAATAAAGCCAGGTTAAAGCATTGTATATCACGGAAACCCATTCCTCCTTGTTCTTTTGGAACACACATCTTCCACCATGCCATCCAGTGCATCCTTTTCTGATTGTCCTCATCACCCCACCAAAATTGCGACATCGCGTCTACGATTCCTTTGCAAATCTTTTTAGGAATTTTAAAGACGGACATTGCATATGTTGGGATAGCTTGAACAACAAACTTAAGCAAAATTTCCTTTCCACCCGCCGATAACAACTTTTCTTTCTGATACGTCTCCGTCGTATCTATAATTTTTGATTGTCCCATGCCAATATTATTCAACTTTCATATACTTTTGGCAACTTTTTATACTATTTTTTGGGACTAATATATTGATCCGAAGGCTCAGATGCAGGCCTCGCTTGTTGCATGTTTTATGTTTCGCAGAAACCCAATATCAAACAGAGTCCAAACGGGATAAAAAACGGACAGAGAATTATTTTGAAATATTTGTGATTTTTGGGAGGAAGAATCAACGCGAGACGGTGCCCGAGGGGGCCACGAGGCAGGGGGCGCGCCCCAGGGGGTAGGCGCGCCCTGGACCCTCGTGGGCACCCCGTAAGGCGGTTGACGCTCTTCTTTTGCCGCAAGAAAGCTAATTTTATGAGAAAAATCTGGATGAAAGATTCATCGCAATCGGAGTTACAGATCTCCGGATATAAAAGAAACGGTGATAGGGAAGGATCTGAGAACGCAGAAACAGAGGGAGACAGAGAGATAGATCCAATCTCGGAGGGGCTCTCGCCCCTCCCACGCCATGGGAGCCAAGGACCAGAGGAGAAACCCTTCTCCCATCTAGGGAGAAGGTCAAGGAAGAAGAAGAAGAAGGGGGGCTCTCTCCCCCTTGCTTCCGGTGGCGCCGGAACGCTGCCGGGGGCCATCATCATCACCGCGATCTTCACTAACACCTCTGCCATCTTCACCAACATCTCCATCACCTTCCCCCATCTATATTCAGCGGTCCAATCTCCCGCAACCCGCTGTACCCTCTACTGAACATGGTGCTTTATGCTTCATATTATTATCCAATGATGTGTTGCCATCCTATGATGTCTGAGTAGATTTTCGTTGTCCTATCGATGATTGATGAATTGCTATGATTGGTTTGAGTTGCATGTTTTATTATTGGTGTTGTCCTGTTGTGCCCTCCGTGTCGCGCAAGCGTGAGGGATCCCCGCTGTAGGGTTTGCAATTTGTTCATGATTTTCTTATGGTGGGTGGCATGAGTGACAGAAGCACAGACCCGAGTAAGTAGGTTGTTTGCGTATGGGATAAAGGGGACTTGATACTTTAATGCTATGGTTGGGTTTTACCTTAATGATCTTTAGTAGTTGCGGATGCTTGCTAGAGTTCCAATCATAAGTGCATATGATCCAAGAAGAGAAAGTATGTTAGCTTATGCCTCGCCCTCAAATAGAATTGCAATAGTGATTATCGGTCTAGTAAAGTAGTCAATTGCTTAGGGACAATTTCACAACTCCTACCACCATTTTTCCACACTCGCTATATTTACTTTATTGCTTCTTTATCTAAACAGCCCCTACTTTTTATTTGCGTGCTCTTTATTATCTTGCAAACCTATCCAACAACACCTACAAAGTACTTCTAGTCTCATACTTGTTCTAGGTAAAGCGAACACTAAGTGTGCGTAGAGTCGTATCAGTGGCAGATAGGACCTGAGAGAATATTGTTGGGGAACGTAGTAATTTCAAAAAATTTCCTACGCACACGCAAGATCATGGTGATGCATAGCAACGAGAGGGGAGAGTGTAGTCTACGTACCCTCGTAGACCGAAGCGGAAGCGATCACAACGTAGAGGAAGTAGTCGTACGTTCTCCTCGCGATCCAACCGATCCCAGCGCCGTTACTCCGGCGCCTCCGAGTTCTTGACACACGTACAGCTGTTGGAAATATGCCCTAGAGGCAATAATAAAAGTATTATTATATTTCAATGTTCATGATAATTGTCTTTTGTTCATGCTATAACTGTGTTATCCGGAAATCGTAATACACGTGTGAACACTTAGACCACAATATGTCCCTAGTGAGCCTCTAGTTGACTAGCTCACAGATCAATAGATAGTCATGGTTTCGACTATGGACATTGGATGTCGTTGATAACGGGATCACATCATTAGGAGAATGATGTGATGGACAAGACCCAATCATAAGCATGGCATAAAAGATCGTATAGTTCGCTTGCTAGAAGCTTTGCCAATGTCAAGTATCTATTCCTTCGACCATGAGATCGTGTAACTCCGGTTACCGTAGGAGTGCCTTTGGTGTATCAAACGTCACAACGAATCGGGTGACTATAAAGGTGCATTACAGGTATCTCGAAAGTATCTGTTGGGTTGACACGGATCGAGACTGGGATTTGTCACTCCGTATGACGGAGAGGTATCTCTGGGCCCACTCGGTAATGCATCATCATAATGAGCTCAAAGTGACCAAGGTGTTGGTCACGGGATCATGCATTACGGATGCGAGTAAAGTGACTTGCGGTAACGAGACCGAACGAGGTATTGGGATACCGACGATCGAGTCTCTCGCAAGTAACGCATCGATTGACAAAGGAATTGCATATGTGGTTTGATCGAATCCTCGACATAGTGGTTCAACCGATGAAATCATCGAGGAGCATGTGGGAGCCAACATGGGTATCCAGACCCGCTGTTGGTTATTGCCCGAGAGTCGTCTCGGTCATGTCTGCGTGTCTCCGAACCCGTAGGGTCTACACACTTAAGGTTCGGTGACGCTAGGGTTAGTAGGAAGACTAGTATGTGAATACCGAATGTTGTTCGAGTCCGGATGAGATCCCGGACGTCACGAGGAGTTCGGAAGGGTCCGGAGGTAAAGAATAATATATAGGAAGTGGTGTTTCGCCATCGGGAAAGTTTGGGGTTCTAGCAAAATCACGGACCACCGGAAGGGTCCCGGGTCCACCGGGTGGGGCCACCCATCCCGGAGGGCCCCATGGGCCATAGGGGGAAGGGAACCAGCCCACAAGGGGCTGGTGCGCCCCCCTAGGCCCACCCCCTGCGCCTAGGGTTAAAACCCTAGGGGTGGGGGGGGCGCCCCACCTGGCTTGGGAGGCACTCCACCCCCTTGGCCGCCGCCCCCCCTTGTAGATTGGATCTACAAGGGGCCGGCCACCCCCCTGGGGGCCTATATAAAGGGGGGGGGAGGGGGGCTGCTGTACACATCTCCCAAGGCGCAGCCCCTCCCTCCCAACACATCTCCTCCTCCGTGAGAGCTCGTGAAGCCCTCGCCGAGTATCTTGATCACCACCATCACCACGCCGTCGTCTTGCCGGTGGTGCTGTCTTCTTCAACCTCTCCTTCCCCTTGCTGGATCAAGAAGGAGGAGACGCCGCCGTCCCGCACGTGTGTTGAACGCGGAGGTGCTGTCCGCTCAGACTTGGCATCGGTGATCTGAATCACGCTCGAGTACGACTCCATCATCACCAAGCAAGCTTCCGCACGCGATCTACAAGTGGTATGTAGATGCAAACTCTCTCCGCTACTCGTTGCTTAGATGAACTCATAGATGGATCTTGGTGAAACCGTAGGAAAAATTTTAATTTTCCGCAACGTTCCCCAACAAGTGGCATCATGAGCTAGGTCTATGCGTAGTTCTCTATTGCACGAGTAGAACACAAATTTGTTATGGGCGCTGATCTTGTCATCTTACTTGCCTCTACTAGTCTTTTCTTGCTCAACGGTATTGTGGGATGAAGCGGCCGGACCAACCTTACACGTGACGCTTACGTGAGACCGGTTCCACCGATCGACATGCACTAGTTGCATAAGGTGGCTGGCGGGTGTCTGTCTCTCCCACTTTAGTTGGAGCGGAATCGATGAACAGGGCCCTTATGAAGGGTAAATAGAAGTTGACAAAATCACGTTGTGGTGATTCGTAGGTAAGAAAACGTTTTGCTAGAACCCAATCGCAGCTACGTAAAAGATGCAACAACAACTAGAGGACGCCTAACTTGTTTTTGCAGCGATTGATCATGTGATGTGATATGGCCGAAGTTGTGATGAATGTTGAATTGTGATGTATGAGATCATGTTCTTGTAATAGGATTCACGACTTGCATGTCGATGAGTATGACAACCGGCAGGAGCCATAGGAGTTGTCTTTATTTTTTGTATGACCTGCGTGTCATTGAAGAACGCCATGTAAACTACTTTACTTCATTACTAAACGCGTTAGTCATAGAAGTAGAAGTAGTCGTTGGCGTGACAACTTCATGAAGACACGATGATGGAGATCATGATGATGGAGATCATGGTGTCAAGCCGGTGACAAGATGATCATGGAGCCCCGAAGATGAAGATCGATGGAGCTTGATGATATTGGCCATATCATGTCACAACTATATATAATTGCATGTGATGTTTATTATGTTTATGCATCTTGTTTACTTAGGACGACGGTAGTAAATAAGATGATCCCTTATAAAATTTCAAGAAGTGTTCTCCCCTAACTGTGCACCGTTGCTACAGTTCGTCGTTTCTAAGCACCACGTGATGATCGGGTGTGATGGATCCTTACGTTCACATACAACGGGTGTAAGACAGATTTACACAAATAAAACACTTAGGGTTAACTTGACGAGCCTAGCATGTGCGGACATGGCCTCGAACACGGAGACCGAAAGGTCGAACACGAGTCGTATGGAAGATACGATCAACATGAAGATGTTCACCGACGATGACTAGTCCGTCTCACGTGATGATCGGACACGGGCTAGTCGACTCGGATCGTGTAACACTTAGATGACTAGAGGATGTCTAATCTAAGTGGGAGTTCGTAATTTTGATTAAGAACTTTATTATCATGAACTTAGTCTAAAACCTTTGCAAATATGTCTTGTAGATCAATGGCCAACGCTAATGTCAACATGAACTTCAACGCGTTCCTAGAGAAAACCAAGCTGAAAGATGATGGCAGCAACTATACGGATCGGGTCCGAACACGAGGATCATCCTCATAGCTGCCAAGAAACAAGATGTCCTAGAAGCACCGTTAGGTGACCCACTGTTCTCCGGCGCTGCAAGACGATTTGAACGTCTGGCGGACTGCTCGATGATTACTCCCTCGTTCAAGGCGGCATGCTCTACAGCTTAGAACCGGGCTCCAAAAGCGTTTTGAGCATCACGGAGCATATGAGATGTTCAAGAGCTGAAACTAGTTTTCCAAGCTCATGCCCGGTCGAGAGATATGATGTCTCGACAAGTTCTACAGCTTGTAAGATGGAGGAAAACAGTTACGTCGGTGAGCACATCCTCAAGATGTCCGGGTTGCACTTCAGATGACCCAGCTTGAACATTAACCTCCCGAGATGAGGCGGTCATTGACAGAATCCTCGATCGCTCCCACCAAGCTTCAAGAGCTTTGTGATGAACTACAACATGCGGGGATGGTGAAGACCATTCTGAAGTGTACTCGATGTGAAGTCGCAGAGGCTGAAATCAAGAAAGAACATCAAGTGTTGATGGTCAATAAGACCACTAAGTTCAAGAAGGGCAAGGGTAAGAAGAACTTCAAGAAGGACGGCAAGGATGTTGCCGCGCCCGTAAGTCTGCTGTGGGAAGAAGTCAAAGAATGGACCCAAGCACGAGATCGAGTGCTTTTATTGCAAGGGAAGGGTCTTCGAAGCGGAACTGCCCCAAATACTTAGCGGATAAGAAGGCCGGCAACACCAAAGGTATATTTGATATACATGTAATTGATGTGTACCTTACCAAGACTCGTAGTAACTCCCGGTATTTGATACGGTGCCGTTGCTCATATTTGTAACTCACGGCGGAGCTGCGGAATAAACGGAGACTGGCGAAGGACGAGGTGACGATCTTGGCGTCGGGAATGGTTCCGTGGTCGATGTGATCGCCGTCGCACGCTGCCTCTACATTTACCTACGGGATTAGTTTTGAACCTTAATAATTGTTATTTAGTGCCAAGTTTGAGCATGAACATTGTATCCGGATCTCGTTTGATACGAGATGGCTACTCATTTAAGTCCGAGAATAATGGTTGTTCGATTTATATGAGAGATATGTTTTATGGTCATGCTCGATGGTCAATGGTTTATTCTTAATGAATCTCGAGCGTAATATTACACATGTTCATAGTGTGGATGCGAAAAGATGTAAAGTTGATAACGATAGTCCCACATACTTGTGGCATCGCCGCCTTGGTCACATTGGGTCAAGCGCATGAAGAAGCTCCATCTTGATGGACTTTAGAGTCTCTTGATTATGAATCATTTGACACATGCGAACCATGCCTCTTAGGCAAATGACCAAGACTCCGTTCTCGGAACAATGGAGCGAGCAACCAACTTGTTGGAAATCATACATACCGATGTGTGCGGTCCAATGAGCGTTGAGGCTCATGGAGGATATCGTTATGTTCTCACTCTCACGGATGACTTGAGTAGATATGGGTATGTCTACTTAATGAAACACAAGTCTGAGACCTTTGAAAAGTTCAAGGAATTTCAGAATGAGGTGGAGAATCAACGTGACCGAAAGATAAAGTTCCTACGATCAGATCGTGGAGGAGAATACTTAAGTCACGAATTTGGCACACACTTAAAGAAATGTGGAATCGTTTCACAACTCACGCCACCGAACACCTCAAATAAACGGTGTGTCCGAACGTCGTAATCGCACTCTATTGGATATGGTGCGGTCTATGATGTCTCTTACCGATTTACCATTGTCATTTTGGGGATACGCTCTAGAGACAGCTACATTCACTTTAAATAGGGCACCGTCTAAATCCGTTGAGACGACACCGTATGAATTATGGTTTGGGAAGAAACCTAAGCTGTCGTTTCTAAAAGTTTGGGGATGCGATGCTTATGTCAAGAAACTTCAACCAGAAAAGCTCGAACCCAAGTCGGAAAAATGCGTATTCATAGGATACCCTAAGGAAACTGTCGGGTATACCTTCTACTTAAAATCCGAAGGCAAAGTCTTTGTTGCTAAGAACGGATGCTTTCTAGAGAAAGAGTTTCTCTCGAAAGAAGTAAGTGGGAGGAAAGTAGAACTCGATGAAGTACTACCTCTCGAACAGGAAAGTGGTGCAGCGCAGGAAACCGTTCCTGTAATGCCCACACCAACGGAAGAGGAAATCATTGATGATGATCAAGATACTTCGGATCAAGTTACTACTGAACTTCGAAGGTCCACAAGGACACGTTCCGCACCAGAGTGGTACGGCAACCCTGTCATGGAAATCATGTTGCTAGACAACAATGAACCTTCGAACTATGAAGAAGCAATGGCGGGCCCGGACTCCAACAAATGGCTTGAGGCCATGAAATCCGAGATAGAATCCATGTATGAAAACAAAGTATGGACTTTGACAGACTTGCCCGATGATCGGCGAGCGATAGAAAATAAATGGATTTTTAAGAAGAAGACGGACGCGGATGGAAATGTTACCATCTATAAAGCTCGACTTGTCGCTAAGGGTTATCGACAAGTTCAAGGGATTGACTACGACGAGACATTCTCTCCGTAGCGAAGCTTAAGTCCGTCCGAATCATGTTAGCAATTGCCGCATACTATGATTATGAGATATGGCGATGGACGTCAAAACGGCATTCCTTAACGGATATCTTAAGGAAGAGCTGATATGATGCAGCCGGAAGGTTTTGTCGATCCTCGTAACGCTAACAAAGTATGCAAGCTCCAGCGATCCATTTATGGACTGGTGCAAGCATCTCGAGTTGGAACATTCGCTTAATGAGATGATCAAAGCGTTTAGTTTACGCAGACTTATGGAGAAGCCTGCGTTTACAAGAAAGTGAGTGGGAGCTCTGTAGCATTTCTCCTATTATATGTAGATGACATACTCTTGATGGGAAATGATACAAAACTACTAGACAGCATTAAGGCCTACTTGAACAAGTGTTTTTCAATGAAGGACCTTGGAGAAGCTGCTTATATATTAGGCATCAAGATCTATAGGGATAGATCGAGACGCCTCATAGGTCTTTCACAAAGCACATACCTTGATAAGATTTTGAAGAGGTTCAAAATGGATCAGTCCAAGAAGGGGTTCTTGCCTATGTTACAAGGTGTGAAACGAGCTCAGCTCGACCACCGACCACGGCAAAAGATAAAGAAGAGATGAGTGTCATCCCTATGCTTCAGCCATAGGATCTATTATGTATGCCATCTTTGTGTACTGGACCGATGTAAACCTCGCCGTAAGTTTGGTTGCAAGATACCAAAGTAATCCCGCAAGGAACACCGGACAGCGGTCAAGAATATCCTGAAGTACCGAAAAGGACAAAGGACATGTTTCGTTTATGGAGGAGACGAAGAGCTCGTCAGAAGGGTTACGCCGACGCTAGCTTCGACTCAGATCTGGATGACTCTAAGTCACAAACCGGATCGTGTATATGTTGAATGGTGGAGCAAGAAGTGGTGCAGCTGCAAGCGAGCGTCGTGGCGGGATCTACGTGTGAAGCGGAGTACATGGCAGCCTCGGAGGCAGCGATGAAGCGATTTGGGTGAAGGAGTTCATCACCGACCTAGGAGTCATACCCAATGCGTCGGGGCGATCAAACTCTTCGTGACAACACTGGAGCTATTGCCCTTGCAAAGGAGCCAGGTTTCACAAGAAGACCAGCACATCAAGCGCCGCTTCAACTCCATCCGTGAAAATGTTCAAGATGGAGACATAGAGATTTGCAAAGTGCACACGGATCTGAATGTTGCGATCCGCTGACTAAACCTCTCTCTCGCGTGCAAAACATGATCAACACCGTAACTCTATGGGTGTTCGATTCATCACAATGTAACTAGATTAGTGACTCTAGTGCAAGTGGGAGACTGTTGGAAATATGCCCTAGAGGCAATAATAAAAGTATTATTATATTTCAATGTTCATGATAATTGTCTTTTGTTCATGCTATAACCGTGTTATCCGGAAATCGTAATACGTGTGAACACTTAGACCACAATATGTCCCTAGTGAGCCTCTAGTTGACTAGCTCGTTGTGATCAATAGATAGTCATGGTTTTCGACTATGGACATTGGATGTCGTTGATAACGGGATCACATCATTAGGAGAATGATGTGATGGACAAGACCCAATCATAAGCATGGCATAAAAGATCGATAGTTCGCTTGCTAGAAGCTTTGCCAATGTCAAGTATCTATTCCTTCGACCATGAGATCGTGTAACTCCGGTTACCGTAGGAGTGCCTTGGGTGTATCAAACGTCACAACGAATCGGGTGACTATAAAGGTGCATTACAGGTATCTCCGAAAGTATCTGTTGGGTTGACACGGATCGAGGCTGGGATTTGTCACTCCGTTATGACGGAGAGGTATCTCTGGGCCCACTCGGTAATGCATCATCATAATGAGCTCAAAGTGGCCAAGGTGTTGGTCACGGATCATGCATTACTGATGCGAGTAAAGTGACTTGCGGTAACGAGACCTGAACGAGGTATTGGGATACCGACGATCGAGTCTCGGGCAAGTAACGCATCGATTGACAAAGGGAATTGCATATGTGGTTTGATCGAATCCTCGACATAGTGGTTCAACCGATGAAATCATCGAGGAGCATGTGGGAGCCAACATGGGTATCCAGACCCGCTGTTGGTTATTGCCCGAGAGTCGCCTCGGTCATGTTGCGTGTCTCCCGAACCCGTAGGGTCTACACACTTAAGGTTCGGTGGACGCTAGGGTTAGTAGGAAGACTAGTATGTGAATACGAATGTTGTTCGAGTCCGGATGAGATCCCGGACGTCACGAGGAGTTCGGAAGGGTCCGGAGGTAAAGAATAATATATAGGAAGTGGTGTTTCGCCATCGGGAAAGTTTGGGGTTCTGGGCAAAGTCTGGGACCACCGGAAGGGTCCAGGGGTCCACCGGTGGGGCCACCCATCCGGAGGGCCCCATGGGCCATAGGGGAAGGAACCAGCCCACAAGGGGCTGGTGCGCCCCAGGCCCACCCCGCGCCTAGGGTTAAAACCCTAGGGGGGGGCGCCCACCGGCTTGGGAGGCACTCCACCCCTGGCCGCCCCCTTGTAGATTGGATCTACAAGGGCCGCCACTGGGGCCTATATAAAGGGGGAGGGGGCTGCTGTACACATCTCCCAAGGCGCAGCCCCTCCCCTCCCCAACACATCTCCTCCTCCGCAAGAGCTCGGCGAAGCCCTGTCGGAGTACTGCATCACCACCATCACCACGCCGTCGTCGTTTGCCGGTGGTGCTGTCTTCTTCAACCTCTCCTTCCCCTTGCTGGATCAAGAAGGAGGAGACGTCGCTCGTCCGTGCACGTGTGTTGAACGCGGAGGTGCTGTCCGTTCAGCACTTGGCATCGGTGATCTGAATCACGTTCGAGTACGACTCCATCATCACCAAGCAAGCTTCCGCACGCGATCTACAAGTGGTATGTAGATGCAAACTCTCTCCCGTTACTCGTTGCTTAGATGAACTCATAGATGGATCTTGGTGAAACCGTAGGAAAAATTTTAATTTTCTGCAACGTTCCCCAACAACAGCTCGGTGACGCTCCTCGGGCTCCGATCCAGCAAAGCTCCGGGGAGAGAGAGTTCCGTCAGCACGACGGCGTGGTGACGATCTTGATGTTCTACCGACGCAGGGCTTTGCCTAAGCACCGCTACGATATGACCGAGGTGGATTATGGTGGAGGGGGCACCGACACGGCTAAGGAACGATCTCAAGGATCAACTTGTGTGTTCTAGGGTGCCCCCCGCCTGTATATAAAGGAGCAAGGGGAGGGCGGCCGGCCCTAGGAGGCGCTGCGCCAGGAGGGGGGAGTCCTCCTCCTAGTGGGAGTAGGACTCCCTTTCCTAGTCCAACTAGGAAGGAGGAAGGGGAAGGAAGGAGAGGAGAGAGAGAGGAAGGGGCGCGCCCCCTCCTTGTCCTATTCGGACTCAGGGGGCGCCACCTCCTGGTGCGGCCTCTCTCTCCCCTCTCAGACCAATAAGGCCCATTACTTCCCGGGGGTTCCGGTAACCCTCCGGCACTCCGTTTTCTCCGAAACTTCCGGAACCTTTCCGTGTCCGAATATAGCCGCCCAATATATCAATCTTTATGTCTCGACCATTTCGAGACTCCTCGTCATGTCCGTGATCACATCCGGACTCGAACTCCTTGGTACATCAAAATACACAAACTCATAATATAACCGCCATCGAAACCTTAAGCGTGCGGACCCTTCGGTTCGAGAACAATGTAGACATGACCGAGACACGTCTCGGTCAATAACCAATAGCGGGACCGGATGCCCATATTGGCTCCTACATATTCTACGAAGATCTTTATCGGTCGAGACCGCATAACAACATCGTTGTTCCCTTTGTCATCGGTATGTTACTTACCCAAGATTCGATCGTCGGTATCCAATACCTAGTTCAATCTCGTTATCGCAAGTCTCTTTACTCGTTCCGTAATACATCATCTCGCAACTAACTCATTAGTTACAATGCTTGCAAGGCTTAAGTGATGTGCATTACCGAGAGGGCCCAGAGATACCTCTCCGACATTCGGAGTGACAAATCCTAATCTCGAAATACGCCAACCCAACATCTGCCTTTGGAGACACCTGTAGTACTCCTTTATAATCACCCAGTTACGTTGTGACGTTTGGTAGTACCCAAAGTGTTCCTCCAGCAAACGGGAGTTGCATAATCTCATAGTTATAGGAACATGTATAAGTCATGAAGGAAGCAATAGCAACATACTAAACGATCGTGTGCTAAGCTAACGGAATGGGTCATGTCAATCAGATCATTCAACTAATGATGTGACCTTGTTAATCAAATAACAACTCCTTGTTCATGGTTAGGAAACATAACCATCTATGATTAACAAGCTAGTCAAGTAGAGGCATACTAGTGACACTCTGTTTGTCTATATATTCACACATGTATTATGTTTCCGGTTAATACAATTCTAGCATGAATAATAAACATTTATCATGATATGAGGAAATATATAATAACTTTATTATTGCCTCTAGGGCATATTTCCTTCAGTCTCCCACTTGCACTAGAGTCAATAATCTAGATCACATCACCATGTGATTAACATCGATAGTTCACATCATCATGTGATTAACACCCATAGTTCACATCGCCATGTGACCAACACCCAAAGGGTTTACTAGATTCAGTAATCTAGTTCACATCGCTATGTGATTAACACCCAAAGAGTACTAAGGTGTGATCATGTTTTGCTTGTGAGAGAGTCTTAGTCAACGGGTCTTTCACATTCAGATCCGTTATGTATTTTGCAATTTTTCTATGTCTACAATGCTCTTGCGAAGCTACTCTAGCCAATTGCTCCCACTTTCAATATGTATCTAGATTGAGACTTAGAGTCATCGGATCGGTGTCAAAACTTGCATCGACGTAACCCTTTACTGACTAACCTTTTGTCACTTCCATAATCGAGAAACATATCCTTATTCCACTAAGGATAATTTTGACCGCTGTCGATGATCTACTCCTAGATCACTATTGTACTCCTTGCCAAACTCAAGGCAGGGTATACA
The DNA here is from genome assembly GCA_021437245.1 of Aegilops speltoides. Lineage (NCBI taxonomy): Eukaryota > Viridiplantae > Streptophyta > Magnoliopsida > Poales > Poaceae > Aegilops > Aegilops speltoides. Next base: position 458,373,554 of record CM038147.1, on the reverse strand, counting down.
ATAGATCGGTACACAAGCATGGCATACTTTATAGAACCTATGGCCAAGGCATAGGGAATGACTTTCATTCTCTTTCTATCTTCTGCCGTGGTCGGGTTTTGAGTCTTACTCAATTCACACCTTGTAACACGTGCAAGAACTCTTTCTTTGACTGCTCCATTTTGAACTACTTCAAAATCTTGTCAAGGTATGTACTCATTGAAAAAACTTATCAAGCATCTTGATCTATCTCTATAGATCTTGATGCTCAATATGTAAGCAGCTTCACCGAGGTCTTTCTTTGAAAAACTTCGTTCAAACACTCCTTTATGCTTTGCGAATAATTCTACATTATTTCCGATCTACAATATGTCATTCACATATACTTATCGAAATGTTGTAGTGCTCCCACTCACTTTCTAGTAAATACAGGCTTCACCATAAATCAGACAAAACTATATGCTTTGATCAACTCATCAAAGCGTATATTCCAACTCCGAGATGCTTGCACCAGTCCATAGATGGATCATTGGAGCTTGCACACTTTGTTAGCTCCTTTGGATCGAAAAAACCTTCTCGGTTGCATCATATACAACTCTTCCTCCGTAAAACCATTCAGAATGCAGTTTTACATCCATTTGCCAAATTTCATAAATTGTGGCAATTGCTAACATGATTGAGACAGACTTAAGCATCGCTACAGTTGAGAAAATCTCATTGTAGTCAACATCTTGAACTTTTTGAAAACCTTTTTGCAACAAGTCGAGCTTTGTAGATAGTAACACTACTATCAACGTCCGTCTTCCTCTTGAAGATCCATTTATTTTCTATGGTTTGCCGATCATCGGGCAAATCCATCAAAGTCCATACTTTGTTCTCATACATGGATCATATCTCGATTTCATGGCCTCAAACAATTTTGCGGAATCTGGGCTCATCATCGCTTCCTCATAGTTCGTAGGTTTGTCATGGTCAAGTAACACGACCTCCGAACAGGATTACCGTACCACTCACAGTGCGGATCTCACTGTTTACCTACGAGGTTCGGTAGTAACTTGATCTGAAGTTTTATGATCATCATCATTAACTTCCTCACTAATTGGTGTAGGTGTCACAGAACCAATTTCGTGATGAACTACTTTCCAATAAGGGAGCTAGTATCATTACCTCATCAAGTTCTACTTTCCTCCCACTCACTTCTTTCGAGAGAAACTCCTTCTCTAGAAAGGATCCATTCTTAGCAACGAATGTCTTGCCTTCGGATCTGTGATAGAAGGTGTACCCAACTGTCTCCTTTGGGTATCCTATGAAGACACATTTCTCGATTTGGGTTTGAGCTTATCAGATGAAACTTTTTCACATAAGCATCGCAGCCCCAAACTTTAAGAAACGACAACTTTGGTTTCTTGCTAAACCACAGTTCATATAGTGTCGTCTCAACGGATTTAGATGGTGCCCTATTTAACGTGAATGCAGTTGTCTCTAATGCATGATCCCAAAACGACATTGGTAAATCGGTGAGAAACATCATAGATTGTACTATATCCAATAAAGTACGGTTATGACGTTCGGACACACCATTATGATCTGGTGTTCCAGGTGGCATGAATTTGTGAAACTATTCCACATTGTTTTAATTGAAGACCAAACTCGTAACTTAAATATTTGTCCCCGTGATCAAATAGAAACCTTATTTTCTTGTCACGATGATTTTTCCACTTCACTCTGAAATTCTTTGAATCCTTTCAACTATTTCAGACTTATGTTTCATCAAGTAGATATACCCATATCTGCTCAAATCATCTGTGAAGGTCGAAAATAACGATACCCGCCATGAGCCTTAACACTCATTGGATCGCATACATCAAGATGTATTATTTCCAATAAGTCGGTTGCTCGCTCCATCGTTCGGAGAACGGAGTCTTAGTCATCTTGCCCATGAGGCATGGTTCATAAGCATCAAGTGATTCATAATCAAGTGATTCCAAAATCCCATCAGCATGGAGTTTCTTCATGCGTTTTACACCAATATGACATAAACGGCAAGTGCCACAAATAAGTTGCACTATCATTATTAACTTTGCATCTTTTGGTTTCAATATTATGAATATGTGTATCACTACGATCGAGATCCAATGAACCATTTTCATTGGGTGTGTAACCATATAAGGTTTTATTCATGTAAGCAGAACAACAGTTTATTCTCTTACTTAAATGAATAACCGTATTGCAATAAACACGATCAAATCATATTCATGCTCAACGCAAACACCAAATAACATTTATTTAGGTTCAACACTAATCCCGAAAGTATAGGGAGTGTGCGATGATGATCATATCAATCTTGAAACTACTTTCAACACACATCGTCACTTCACCCTTAACTAGTTTCTGTTTATTCTGCAACTCCCGTTTCGAGTTACTACTCTTAGCAACTGAACCACTACCAAATACCGAAGGGTTGCTATAAACACTAGTAAAGTACACATCAATAACATGTATATCAAATATACCTTTGTTCACTTTGCCATCCTGCTTATCCACCAAATATTCAGGGCATTTCCGCTTCCAGTGACCATTTCCTTTGCAGTGTAAGCACTCAGTTTCAGGCTTTGGAGCTTCTTTGCGGGAGTGACAACTTGCTTGTCTTTCCACTTGAAGTTCCCTTTCTTTCCATTTGCCCTTTTCTTGAAACTAGTGGTCTTGTCAATCATCAACACTTGATGCTCTTTCTTGATTTCTACATTCGTCGATTTCAACATCACGAAGAACTCGGGAATCATTTTCATCATCCCTTGCATACTATAGTTCATCACGAAGTTCTACTAACTTGGTGATGGTGACTAGAGAATTTGTCAATCACTATCTTATCTCGGAAGATTAACTCCCACTTGATTCAAGCGATTGTAGTACCTGACAATCTGCACATGCTCACTAGTTGAGCGATCCTCCTCCATCTTTTAGCTATAGAACTTGTTGAAGACTTCATATCTCTCAACTCGGTATTTGCTTGAAATATTAACTTCAACTCTGGCACATCTCATATGGTCCATGACGTTCAAAACGTCTTTGAAGTCCCGATTCTAAGCTGTTAAGCATGGTGCACTTAAACTATCAAGTAGTCATCATATTGAGCTAGTCAAACGCTCATAACGTTTGCATCCGCTCCTGCAATAGGTCGTCACCTAGCGGTGCATTAAGGACATAATTCTTACGTGCAGCAATGAGGATAAACCTCCGATCACGGATCGAATCCGCATCATTGCTACTAACATTTTTCAACACAATTTTCTAGGAACATATCAAAAACAAACATATGAAAGCAACAACACGAGCTATTGATCTACAACATAATTTGCAAAATACTACCGGGACTAAGTTCATGATAAATTTAAGTTCAATTAATCATATTACTTAAGAACTCCCACTTAGACAGACATCTCTCTAGTCATCTAAGTGATCACGTGATCCAAATCAACTAAACCATAACCGATCATCACGTGAGATGGAGTAGTTTTCAATGGTGAACATCTTATGTTGATCATATCTACTATATGATTCACGCCGACCTTTCGGTCTCCGTGTTCCGAGGCCATATCTGCATATGCTAGGCTCGTCAAGTATAACTGAGTATTCTGCGTGTGCAAAACTGGCTTGCACCCGTTGTAGATGGACGAGAGCTTATCACACCCGATCATCACGCTGTGTGCGGGCACGATTTAACTTTGGCAATGGTGCATACTCGGGAGAACACTACTTGATAATTTTAGTGAGAGATCATCTTAAAATGCTACCGTCAATCAAAGCAAGATAAGATGCATAAAAGATAAACATCACATGCAATCAATATAAGTGATATGATATGGCCATCATCTTCTTGTGCTTGTGATCTCCATCTCCGAAGCACCATTATGATCACCATCGTCACCGGCGCGACACCTTGATCTCTATCGTAGCATCGTTGTGGTTTACGCCATCTATTGCTTCTACGACTATCGCTACCGCTTAGTGATAAAGTAAAGCAATTACTGTATGCTTGCATTTCATACAATAAAGCGACAACCATATGGCTCCGCCGATTGTCGATAACTTAGGTTACAAAACATGATCATCTCATACAATAAAATATAGCATCACGTCTTGACCATATCACATCACAACATGCCCTGCAAAAACAAGTTAGACGTCCTCTACTTTGTTGTTGCAAATTTTACGTGGCTGCTACGGGCTTAGCAAGAACCGTTCTTACTACGATCAAAACCACAACGATAGTTTGTCAAATAGACTCGTTTTAACCTTCACAAGGACCGGGCGTAGTCACACTCGGTTCAACTAAAGTGAGAGAGCAGACACCCCCGGTCACCTTTAAGCAACGAGTGCTCGAGCGGTGAAACCAGTCTCACGTAAGCGTCACGCGTAATGTCGGTCCGGCCGCTTCATCTCACAATACCGCTGAACCAAAGTATGACATTTGGTAGGCAGTATGACTTATATCGTCCACAACTCACTTGTGTTCTACTCGTGCATATAACATCAACGCATAAAACCTAGGCTCGATACCCTTGTTGGGGAACGAGTAATTTCAAAAATTTTCCTACGCACACGCAAGATCATGGTGATGCATAGCAACGAGAGGGAGAGTGTAGTCTCGTACCCTCGTGAGACCAAGCGGAAGCGATCACAACGTAGAGGAAGTAGTCGACGTTCTCCTCGCGATCCAACCGATCCAGCGCCGTTACTCGGCGCCCCGAGTTCTTGACACACGACAGCTCGGTGACGCTCCTCGGGCTCCGATCCAGCAAAGCTCCGGGGAGAGAGTTCCACAAGACGACGGCGCAGGACGATCTTGATGTTCTACCGACGCAGGGCTTTGCCTAAGCACCGCCACGATATGACCGAGGTGGATTATGGTGGAGGGGGCACCGACACGGCTAAGGAACGATCTCAAGGATCAACTTGTGTGTTCTAGGGTGCCCCCTGCCCCGTATATAAAGGAGCAAGGGGAGGGCCGGCCGGCCCTAGGAGGCGCGCCAGGAGGGGGAGTCCTCCTCCTAGTGGGAGTAGGACTCCCTTCCTAGTCCAACTAGGAAGGAGGAAGGGGAAGGAAGGAGAGGAGAGGGAGGGAAGGGGGGGCCCCCCTCCTTGTCCTATTCGGACTCCCCAGGGGCGCCACCTCTGGTGCGGCCCTCTCTCTCCCTCTCGGACCAATAAGGCCCATTACTTCCCGGGGTTCCAGTAACCTCCGGCACTCCGTTTTCTCCGAAACTTCCGAACCTTTCCGTGTCCGAATATAGCCGTCAATATATCAATCTTTATGTCTCGACCATTTCGAGACTCCTCGTCATGTCCGTGATCACATCCGGACTCGAACTCCTTGGTACATCAAAATACACAAACTCATAATATAACCGTCATCGAAACCTTAAGCGTGCGGACCCTTCGGTTCGAGAACAATGTAGACATGACCGAGACACGTCTCGGTCAATAACCAATAGCGGACCTGGATGCCCATATTGGCTCCTACATATTCTACGAAGATCTTTATCGGTCGACCGCATAACAACATACGTTGTTCCTTTGTCATCGGTATGTTACTTACCCAAGATTCGATCGTCGATATCCAATACCTAGTTCAATCTCGTTACCGGCAAGTCTCTTTACTCGTTCCGTAATACATCATCTCGCAACTAACTCATTAGTTACAATGCTTGCAAGGCTTAAGTGATGTGCATTACCGAGAGGGCCCAGAGATACCTCTCCGACATTCGGAGTGACAAATCCTAATCTCGAAATACGCCAACCCAACATCGCCTTTGGAGACACCTATAGTACTCCTTTATAATCACCCGATTCGTTGTGACGTTTGGTAGTACCCAAAGTGTTCCTCCGCAAACGGAGTTGCATAATCTCATAGTTATAGGAACATGTATAAGTCATGAAGGAAGCAATAGCAACATACTAAACGATCGTGTGCTAAGCTAACGGAATGGGTCATGTCAATCAGATCATTCAACTAATGATGTGACCTTGTTAATCAAATAATAACTCCTTGTTCATGGTTAGGAAACATAACCATCTTTGATTAACAAGCTAGTCAAGTAGAGGCATACTAGTGACACTCTGTTTGTCTATATATTCACACATGTATTATGTTTCCGGTTAATACAATTCTAGCATGAATAATAAACATTTATCATGATATGAGGAAATATATAATAACTTTATTATTGCCTCTAGGGCATATTTCCTTCAAATATTTGTTCTACCTTTAGCTCCTCGTTGGGTTCGACACTCTTACTTATCGAAAGAGGCTACAATTATCCCTACACTTGTGGGTTATCACTTTCCATCCACTAATCTTCATAATAATACGATCAATCAAGAATTGAAAACAATCGCTTTTGTCCATGCCCACATTGGCAGGTAATCCCAAATATTTATCATTATGTGCCTCAGTCATAATATTTAGAATTGTACAGATTTGCGCTTTGTCCGTCACTTTTGTATTGGAACTAAAAAATATGCTGGATTTTTTGACACTCACCATCTGCCCCGAGGCAGTAAGAGTCCAGAACCGCTCTATGGGCCTCCGCACTCATTGCATTTGCTCCCATGAGGATCAATGAATCATCCGCAAATAATAGATTGGAAACTGAGGGAGCTTCCCTACTAACCTTTATGCCGGAGATATTTCCTCTCTCCTCCGCATTTGCTAAAAGGGCAGTCAGACCCTCCGTACATAACAGGAATAAGTAGGGTGAGAGGGGATCCCCCTGCCTTAGCCCTCTAGTGGGTTTGAAGCTATCAGTCTCCTCTGTATTAACCCGAATCTTGTACTCCACCGAGGACACACATTGCATAATCAAATTCACCCAGTTTTCCTTGAAGCCGAGCTTCACCAAAATTGCTTTTAAAAAAGACCATTCCACTCGGTCATAAGCATTGTGCATGTCCAACTTGATTGCACACAACCCCTCCCTCCCCGTTCTTTTCTACCTTATTGTGTGGAAACACTCATATGCTACCAAAATATTATCTGTGATTAGTCTCCCAGGGAAAAAAGCACTCTGAGTTGGGCTGGTAATGTCTGACAAAATTAATTTTAGACGCGCTGCAATCATTTTTTAAATAAACTTATACACCACATTGCATAAACTAATAGGTCTAAATTGAGTAACCTTTTCTGGGGAGTTAACCTTTGGATAATGACAATTGCAGTATCATTTCATCCTGCCGGTATTGAACATGTATTCACCGCTTGTAGTACTTCTTTTGTCAGGTCCTCTCCCAACATAGACCAAAATCTCTTATAAAAAATGGCGCGAAGACCATCTGGACCCGATGCTTTTAAATCACCAATGTCATTTAAGGTTTTCTTAACTTCCTCTTCCGTATATGGGGCCATGAGGGCCCTATTCATTTCATCTGTCACTTTTCTTTTAACAAGAGAGAGAACTCCTGGGTCTGGTTGCGAGACTTCTGACGTGTAGAGTTTTGAAAAATGCCCTTTAATATAATCCTTCATTTCCGTACCTTGCACCCAGACTCCGTCATCCCCAAGCAATTTTTTAATCTGGTTCCGTTTCTTTCTAGCCGTTGCCGCGTTATGAAAGAAAGAAGTGTTGCGATCCCCATGCAATAACCAATTTGCACGACCACGCTGTACCCAATGAATCTCCTCTTGTTCCAGCAAATTTTCAATGAGAACCTAACATATGGTTACTTAATCGCTCTTATAAAAAATGAATCCCACTTGGTTACTTAATCGCTCTTACTCCTAACATATGCTGTCTTGGACGGGGTCGTAACGATGATGTACGGGCACAAAAGATCGCATTACTAGCTCAGTAACCTACCTGCTATCTTTGACGGGGTCGTCACGATAGTTCACTGATGACGTGTTCAAAACAGAAGATCCATTTTGTTTGTTTGTTTAACCCACGAGGAAGCATTCAACATGTTACGCGGAGACACAAAACAGGGACCGAAAGTCTCCGGATGTTTTCCGCAGATGGAAAGGGTGGGGAAGGATCACACACGTTATGTGTTGACTGTTCAGTTACCTAGATGGGAAAAACACCATGTTATTGGCGCATCAACTTCGTTACTCACGAAAAAAAAGAACTTCGACGCCGGGTAAAACATGAACCAGTTTGGTCTCAGTTTCCACAGGACATGAACCTGTTTTTGCAACCCTTGTGCTTGTTATCTTTGCAAAACACGAAAATCGCAATGGCTTTTGAAGCTTTTTTTAGGGTGTGGCTAGATCATTTAACCAAGTCTCAATCGAGAGACAGAAGGCTGTGTATGGCTAATAATCATCCGGTGTCTTCAAGAGGTCCAGTGATATGTTCTGCAGCAACCTCTAAGCCTAAGACGTGACTCCCCTGTAAATTGTACGTATAACGGTTAACTGCTGGCTAACAAACATTTACAAGGTTCAGTTACCAAAATAAAATAAAAATTACCAAGCATTTTCTGAAGTTCTCCCACATCATTGAGTAGCCTCATAAGTTCACAAAGTAAACCAGGCAGGGCTTTCCCCAGCATGCGCTCCACTTGCTCATCCTCAAAGTTCTTCCTTTTTCTTGTCTGGCCCGTCCTCAAATTGGCAGATTGCTGTGTGCCCAAGTACTCCAATGAATTCCATACAAACTCGACAACACCTGTCCCGTCATCCGGGTAGGTGTCAATTGTTTCACCTAGCACATGATCCAAATATTGATTTTTACCCACTCTTATCTTCCAATGGGGTTTCGCATCACAGAATGGCAACCTGGTTATTACTTGCAAGTACTTTTCAGGATATTCCTTTTCGAGGCGCTCTAATTCCCGACAACATCTCATAAGAAGGGATAATTTCTCCTGTTCACTCATACCAGACGGATGATTGTTCACAATTAAACGATCTTTCTCTGTGAATTCTCTCAAAAGCTTCAAGAGGTGTCGAACTTCCTGTGGCAGATGCAATGCTCCGTGGAAAAGAGACTTCAGCATACGGAAGACTGCACGAAAATCTTTCCGAACCCTCCTTTCGTCCTTGGGTTTCAGCTTTTGAAGCTTCGAGGCCAGCACTTTGAAGTAACCCAAAGGCGTGACAAAGAAATCTGATGGTTTGAGCTTCCCACAAAAACTCCACCCAGCAAAGTGTGTTGATGAGTAAAACAACAAGACTGAGTTGATAACTCCCTTGGCAAGCGCTGATTGCATATGGAGTTCAGAATGATTAGCTTTAGAACCTGCTACAGTGACAGTTTGGACAACTTCCTTTCCCAGGGTGTAGGATTCATATGATGTGCAAGCCAGAGCACCTCTTCTGGTAACAGTCAAATCAAGCAATGAAGTCTTCGGCAACTCCTACAGAATTTTAAGTTTATGGTATAACGAGAAGTATAAGAGCCGACTCTACAAATCAATAGCTAAGGGGTAAGTAAAAGACTAATACTGGACTGGACTTATAAACAAGAATCCCTAATTATGCATGAATCCAAGTAACATTAACGTGGACATTTTGAACCGACTCCACAAATCAATAGCAGAAGGGTAAATAAAAAGAAAAATTCTGGAGAATTTCAACATGCACACCAAATAATGCACGAACCCAGGTAATATGAGTAAGTGTACACTTTGATAAACGTATGAAGGTCCATCTCCAAGGTTAGAAAGGGTATCAATGATACATATATAGGCTTACAACGATGAAATTCCGAATACAAGAAAATAGTTGTGCTAGTGAAATTTACAGTCCGTCATACCATTGTTCGCCTCTTCTTCTTCTTTCCAGCTTTGACGGGAAAATCCGCCTTTTGTTTTTCAGTTAAAGCTCACTTAACCTTATTTCTCGAAACAAACCTGCAATAAAACAAGGTTCAGAATTGATAGCGTCTGTTTATGTATGTCATAATATGACAACAAATCTGTAGAAATCTTGAGTAGCATGCAACTTCTGCAGATACCAAACAATCTGCAGCCAATACTCTTTCCTAGATACAACATTTTCTTTGGCAAGAACTGCTTGCTGGAAACATATAACTTAGCAATACATGATCTTTTGTAATTGCTTCACATATGTGTATTTGGAGCAATGCATGCCATTGTCATAGTTTAGATTCTGGAAAGTAATATATGCCATAGTCTAGATTCTAGAAGCACACACGAGCTCAATGTCTTTGGCTGGAAACAGAAGTACCCAATACATACACATGCAAAATCACACAATCACGCATAGTGTCGGTCTGTACCTTGGGATTGCTATTGAAGAGAAGGATCCGTTGATGACGAGGTACTGCGCTGCCGTGGTCGCCGCCCCTTGCTTTCTTTTCTAGCAAACCAGGGTGCTGGTCGGGAGTCGAGCCGGCCTGTCGTGGTTACCCTTTGTCCTTCGCGCCGCCACGAGGTAATGCGGATGAGGCGGGAGTCGAGCAGCACGAGGGATGCGGGACGAGGCGAGATGGGGGGGACCTGCCGAAGTGCGCCGCCGCTGGCTACGGAGGAAGGCGGGATGAGGCGAGCGGCGGCCTGGATCGATGGCGATGCGCCGCCGCAAAGGGCGACGGGAGAGAGACGGCAAAGGACCGAGGGTTAGGCTGGTTGTAATGGGGAGTATCATATACTGTATCATGCATATGATACTAGTGTATGATACTACCTCCCTAATGCATAGTATTATCATATATTAGTATCATGTAGTATTTTATTTATTGCCATGCATAACATAAAGTAGCATAACATTTAATATAATACGGTATCATGATATGATATTACACCCTCTCTTTCTTCATTTAATGCTACGACACCTCATCAAAATTGCCTAGTTGGCATGCATGATACTAACTATGATACTACCATTACAACCAGCCTTATAGGACGAGGGTGGTGAGTAGCGAATAGTGAAGGTGGTGGATTTCTTAGGATTTTCTAGACGACACGACGATTTGAAAGTACTCACTTTGTCCGGTCTTTTTTTAGTCTCCATATAAGTTTTGTCCGAAGTCAAAGTATCTCTACTTTGACCAAACTTATAGGAAAAAATATGAACACTCACAATGCCAAATCAGTGTTTTTATATTCATTATGAAATGTAGTTTCATGGAATATATATTTGGTATTGTATATGCTGATATATTTTAATATATATTTGGTCAAACTTTGTATAGTTTGACTTAACACAAATTTAATATGCGGACTAAAAAGGACCGGAAGAAGTACAATAATTACACCCCAAACAAATAGTGCAATTCAACAAACAAAAGAGCCCTTTCAAAAATGACAAATAAGTGTAGTTGTAAAAAGAAGTGCAGTTACACCATGCGCAAAATAGGGCGACGCTAGGCACCGGCCAACCGGCCCAAATTTCGGCCAGGCACTGCGCGCCCGTTTGATTGGCCCCGCACGCACCGCTGTAGTCCTTGCCCCTTCGTCTCCTTCCTCACACAACACTAGTTCCCTTCCCTTTCATCATGAAGAGCCCAACAGCGAGCTCAGCTGACCCGGCCATGGACACGCCGATCAATTCTTGAAGCACCGTCGGCTCACTACTACTTGCCGCGCTCGCCACGTCGCCGTCACCGCCCTCCCAAAATTGGTCCATCGCACCCGTCTCCAGCATGAGTGTTCGCCGATGGTTGCAACATGGGGGTTGCCCCGGTTCTAGCATGCACCCTCCCTTGGTTCTAGTGTGTCGCAACACTAGTCCTAGCAACCACCGAGACGACCAATCCAGCTCGCCATATTTTGCAGCTCCCAGACCGTTGTAGCAAGCTAGGGCGCCGGTCCCAACAAAACAGTGTGCCGATTCCGGCAAAAGAAAGTGCGCCAGTAGTAACAATCGAAACTATGCCCCCGGTCGGCGCCGCAAAAAACCACTTCAGTTGTAGCAAAACCAACTACTGGTTCCAGGTCCGGCTTCGGTCGGTTGCAGCAAAAACGTTGCCATGGTTACAATGGAAGCTCGCCCCCCTTGTCCGCAGGTTGCACAATTGCCATTCACGGTTCCAGCAAAGAAATCTCTGGTTCCAACATACCCGCTGCTTGGTTCCAGCACAGCAACACCATTGCATCGTGCGGTCGTCGTCGTCGCAGCTTCTGCTAGCGCCAGCCGTAACTTTTCGATAACAAGTTGCATGTTAAGTTGTGATCCAAATTCATATTATGGCTAACTTCTAATGGAGTAGAGCGGAGCCCCGTCGTTGGGAGGCTTGGGCTGGTATGGATTAGTATCGACCTAGGTCACCACTGCAATATATTTTCTTTGTAAGCCATCACACGGGATAAGATCATCTAAACCCCCGGCGTTTGTAACCTCTTTTCCGACATAGTTAAGCTTCGTTGGCTGGTGCCCGTGATTCCCCTTCTCATTAGAGGAGTTTTTCACGTTAAAATCATTGTGTCATCTCTGTTGATTTGATCTTCTTTTCTTTTCTTGTGTGCCAGCTCTACTCTCTACTCCTATAAAAATCTGAGTTGGTGATGATGGTGTGCCTGCCATCTTTCAGCAATAGTCATCGGGTCTAGATTTGACGCATACAAAGCAAACTGTTGTAGTTTTGCAAAATGATGCCGCACTTGCTTCCATATTTACAAACTCCTTTTCTCTCACAATCAGCCTTGTCTCTTCCCACCACATCCAGAAGGCCATGGAACAATCTAGTGTGATGGCCGCTGCCGGCGTCGCCCACCCCCAATCTTGGTGTTCCGTGCAATGCACATGCATCTTACTAATATCCCTAACATTGTAGCTTTTCGACAATCAGTTGCAGCACCTGGGCCTCGCCTTCACCCGCCGGCTGCAGCCTTTCGGTGCCTGGTTGCAGCAAAGGTGACGACTGTCGTTGTAGCACGCACGACCGGTGACTGCTTCGGTTCGAGCATCGGTGGCGACGACATATCACGGGTTGCAGCCCCCAGACGACGCTCACCGCGGCGGCGCGCGTGACAATGGCGGGGGAAAGAATAAGGAGAAGGGGGGGGGGTTCCACCGGTTCATGTGGAAGGAGCTTTTGGGTGTGAGTGCGACGCCGTTACGAGCGGGTAGACGGGGAAACATTAATTTACCAACAAAAAATGTGACTCAAACTCCACAAAATCGACTGGACTTTACTCGAAGTGATTAGAACACGATTATAAAACTTCAAAAAGATTATCGTCTTCCATGAGCAATATAACTTTTTTCCGTTAACTACATTAATACTCCCCTCTGTCGGATCTGCGCCGTCCACCTACCATGTCGGTTCAATCGACAGCCCAGATCAAGCTCCTCCCATCGATCGAAATCCCCATCATCTATCGCGTATAATAAGTTCAAAAAAAAAAAGGAAAAATATCAATTGCATTGCATCAGATCGCGACGACCGCCCAAAACCCTAGTCGTCATGGCAACGGAGACGGAGCCCGCCGCGCCGCCGCGCCCCCTCCTCGGCCCTCCCGTCATCCGCGGCGCGCGCCGGTCGCCCGGCTCCGCCGGGCCGCACTCGCACCCCTCCGTCGGCGTCCTCGACGCGGCCGTCGACGCGCCGTCCGCCGCGGAGACCAAGGCGGAACTCGAGCCGCGGAGGGTGCTGACAGAGAACTGCTCCGCCACGTACGCCAACTCGGGCAGCCCCTGCCTCGACTTCTTCTTCCAGGTGGTGCCCGACACGCCGCCCGAGCGCGTGCGCGGCCTGCTCGCCGCCGCCTGGGCGCACGACGCGCTCACGGCGCTCAAGCTCGCCTGCAACCTGCGCGGCGTCCGCGGCACCGGCAAGTCGGACAAGGAGGGCTTCTACGCCGCCGCGCTCTGGCTGCACCAGAACCACCCCCGGACGCTCGCCTGCAACGTCGCCGCGCTCGCCGAGTTCGGCTACCTCAAGGACTTGCCCGAGCTGCTCTTCCGCCTCATCCACGGCCCCGACGTGCGCAAGCTCGCCAGGGAGAGCGCCGCCGCCGAGAAGGCGGGCAGGAAGGAGAAGGACCTCGGCAAGCCTAGGCTGGCCGACCGCAAGCAAGCCCGCGTGCTGGCCCCTGTGCCGCCAAAGCCCATGTTCGGCGCCTACCTCTCTGCCGCCCTCTCCAGGTCCGGCAAGGGCAAACCCATGGAGGTGGAGGCCGGCCCTGTCCCGGTCCAGGAGCCGGCCGGGCAGAAGCCGAAGGTGGACCAGAAGAAGACGGCGGCAACTAAGCGGCGGCCGTCGAAGAAGGTCCGCAAGTTGGCCAAGCTCGCCGTGAAATCGCTGGAGACGTACTACGGCGACCGTGCTTACCGCTTCCTGTTCGACGCTGTCGCCGACTTCTTCGCCGCCCTCCTTGCGACGGACCTCGAGCAGCTGTCCCTCGACGGCAAGAAGAGGAAGATCGGGCTCGCTGCCAAGTGGTGCCCCACGCCGGGCTCGTCGTTCGACCGCACCACGCTGCTCTGTGAGGCCATCGCACGCCGCCTCTTCCCGCGTGACTCGGACCCCGAGTACGCCCAGCTCTCTGACGAGCACTACGCGTACCAAACCCTCCACCGCCTCCGCCGCGAGGTGCTCGTGCCGCTGCGCAAGGTCCTGGAGCTCCCTGAAGTGTACATGAGCGCGCAGCGGTGGTCGGAGCTGCCCTACACCCGCGTGGCCTCGGTGGCCATGCGGCGCTACAAGGTCCTCTTCAAGAAGCACGACGAGGAGCGCTTCGACAAGTACCTGGAGGACGTGGAGGCCGGCAAGGCCAAGATCTCGGCGGGGGCGCTGCTGCCTCACGAGATAGCGGCGGCCGCCTACCGCGGCGAGGACGACGAAGTGTCGGAGCTGCAGTGGCGCCGCATGGTGGACGACCTCCGCTCCAAGGGCTCGTTGTGTAATTGCATCTCCGTCTGCGACGTGTCCGGCAGCATGACCGGCACTCCCATGGAGGTGTGCATCGCGCTCGGCGTGCTAACGTCGGAGCTCAGCGAGGAGCCGTGGGCGGGCAAGGTGATCACCTTCAGCGAGAGGCCCGAGCTCCAGCTCATCAATGGCAACACCCTCCGGGAGAAGATGAGGTTTGTGCAGCGTATGGACTGGGACATGAACACCAACTTCCAGGCAGTGTTCGACCAGATCCTCCGCACGGCGGTGGAAGCCTGGCTGGCGCCGGAGAAGATGATCAGGACTGTGTTTGTGTACAGCGACATGGAGTTCGACCAGGCGTCTGGGTACGACGACGATGACGACGAGGAGGACTCGTATGAGGACGACGAGGAGGAGGATGAGGAGAAGCGGTCGTGGGACACAGACTATGAGGTGATCTGCCAGAAATTTAGGGACGCCGGGTACGGCGACGTGGTGCCGCAAATCATCTTCTGGAACCTGCGGGACTCGAAATCGACGCCGGTGACCGCGACACAGCCTGGGGTGGCCATGGTGAGCGGCTTCTCCAAGAACTTCCTCAAGATCTTCCTGAAGAAGGACGGCGTGGTGAATCCTGAGGCCATTATGATGGAGGCCATCTCCGGCGACGAGTACCAGAAGCTGGCTGTGTTCGACTAGATATATTGTCAAATTTGCTGGCCTCTGTTGGCAAGGTACGCTAGCCTGAGACTGAGATTCGATAGAGGTGTGTTTGATTTTTGATCATCTGCAGAATTCAAAACCAAATTGTGCCTGAAAGTTTGTTCTGAAACATGCTGCTTGAGTTGGTAATCATTCTTGGGTAGATTTATCCCATCTACTGATGAATCATCCTTTGGAGCGCATGAATCGAATGGATTTCTGAATTCCGAACATGTATGCTGTCGTGGAGTTTGATTAGGGTGCTATGTTAATCCGTACCAAAACCATCCTTATAATTGAATGGATTTCTGAATTCCGAAAAGGAAGGCCAAAAAATCAGTTTTACACAAAAGATTTTATTGAAGGGAGCCGTTGGAGTTGAGCAACTCCAACACCAAAAATCCTAGACTCACGGGCCTGTTACGGGGTTTTACGTGATTTTCTTCTTTTTTTTTAGAAAAGGAGGATGACCCTCGGCCTCTGCATCTGGTAGATGCATACGGCCACTTTATTGATTATTCTCGAGTACCTTATGATGGATTCATGTACTTAGGGTAGGGTCATAGGCCTGACCTAAACGTCCTACCCAAGGGCACTCTCAGAAGAGATCATCTTCCAGTCGACCAAAGAGGAACCCACTCGACTGACTGGAAGGACTCGACCATGGAAGACTCACTCGACCATGAAGATACACTCGACCACCAGAAGGTCAGAAGGCACTTTGCAATGCAACGGCTTGTAATTGAATAGACTTAATGATAGTTAAGGCACTTTATGAGGGGCGTTACCAGTAACGCCCCAGGCTTAATGTACTTTAACCTCTCCATTATGTGGGCTGGCTGGGGTCTTGGCGCACTCTATATAAGCCACCCCCCTCCACAGATAGAGGGGTTCGCACTCTTGTAATACCTACACTGAGAATCCACTCGACCGCCTCCGGGCTCGAGGCGAGGGCTGTTACTTCCTCCGAGAAGGGCCTGAACTCGTACATCACTTGCGTTCACAACCTCTCCATAGCTAGGACCTTGCCTCTTCATACCTACCCCCCACTCTACTGTCAGACTTAGAACCACGACACCTTACAAAGTATTACAACAATATGCTTGAATCCACCATCTTGGCAACATATGCCGTTACTCCTATCCATACGATGAAGGGGTGCTAGCTGGGTCACTCAGACCACTCACTTAAGCCTAACATCAAAAGCCGGAAGCCCCAGCCAAGCCACATACCGGGTCTGGGGCACAATCCGGTCAGATGCACTCGTGTGTCGTCGCCGTTATCTTTCACAGGTCCGTCTTCAGATCATATTGAGGCATCTACCTTGTCGAGCCACTCAGCCATCGACGCCACCATGACGCCAGACAGCTACCTCCTCCTGCGTGAGTCCATCCCATATCGGTCGACTCCTCTATCGATCGCTCACCCAGTCTCCGGCCAGCGCAAGCCCTCTGGTCGATCGAGACTCCAGCGGTGGGTGAAGCACGCGGTGGCTCGCCAGACAGCCACCGCCCAGGTCGCGGCAATTGAGCCCGACGAGTCCCTCTACGGCCTGTTCGATCTGTCGACTGGCTCCGTAGAGACTGCATCCGAATGCGATAGCAGTGATCCAGCGGCGGAAATTCTCATGGTCGACGGCCCTCGCAGTCCTCCCGGCTTCGCCCACGATGGCGGAGCGACCGGTGGAGGCGACCCCGCGCAAGAGCACGAAGAGTACCAGCCCGAGACACTCGACTCTCTGCAGAGAGAAGAGCTTCGCCGCAGGAACATGGATGCCCTGCATACTCCCATCGCGGGAGAAACCCCCGAGGCTCGCGCCTTGGAGGAGGCACGTTTGGCCAATGTGGCTGAACGCGCTCGCTTGGAGAATCTTCAGCGAGCACTCGACGAGCGCGCGCGGCAACGAGTCCCCGAAGCCAGTCGACGTCGACTCTTCCCACCGACTCAGGTATACCGCATGCCAATTCAGAATTTAGCAGCTGCAACCCGCATAGCAGAGTCCATCCAGCCTTTTCAGTCAGAAGCTGGGAGAGGCTTGATGCAGATCAGAGATTTACTCCGAGCAGCAGGAGACCAGAACTCAGCCGTGTCACGATCGCGCAGCAATGTAATTCACGGATCGATCCGTCGCTGCGAATCTTATCGATCGACTCACTGCCCCGATCACCTCCGCGACGAGAGGGACGTGACAACCGGCGAGATCAGTATGGAGACCGGCACGACCGGGATGATAGGCGTCGAGTACCCCTTTCCCCTCCGAGGGAAGGGTCGTACGCTCCTTGGCGGCAAGATGACAGACGTCAGTTCAGTACGGGGCGAAGAGTCCCAGTCGACCCCAGGGAACCAGGCTTTGACGCGCGATCCATTATCGTGCAAGGCTTAGTCGACCGGAACAGAGCCCATCGAGGCGGACCCGAGAGAGATGCACCCACCAGCAGTCGAGTGCATGTTTCTTGTCCAGAGTGTTTTAGCAGGGCTATCGAGCGCGATAATTCCCCCAATTTCAGATTGGCAACAGGAGTCGACAAGTTCATTTGGGAATCCAAGCCCTGAAACTTGGCTGGAAGATTACCGAGTGGCTGTTCAGATTGTTGGTGGGAATGATGAGGTGGCCATGAAGCATTTGCCCTCATGTTGGAAGGTTCTGCGAGCATGGCTGAATCAGTTACCTCCTAGCAAGATATACACTTGGGAAGATTTGTCCCGAGTGTTAAATCGTAACTTTTGAAGGAACCCGCAAGCGACCGGCTGGCTTGACAGAGCTGCAAGTCTGTGTGCAGAAGACCAATGAGACTCTCCGAGAGTACATTCAGAGGTGGATCACTCTGCACCATACTGTGGAAAATGTGTCGGACCATCAGGTAGTTTGCGCCTTCAAAGATGGCGTCAAGAACAGAGAATTGAGTCTGAAGTTTGGTCGAACCGGCGACATGACCTTGAGTCGAATGATGGAGATTGCTACCAAGTATGCCAACGGCGAGGAAGAAGACCGACTCCGAAGTGGCAAGTACAAGCCAAGTTAGTCGGAGAAGGGAAATTCCATCGGAAATGTAATAAAGCCGAGCCGGCAGCTCCAGGAGAGGCCCTGGCCGTGACTCAAGGGAAGTTCAAGGGGAAGCCAAAAGGATCCTGGAATCCTAAGAAAGTAAAGGATAAAGAAGGAAATGACGTGATGGATATGCCATGCCATATTCACACAAAGAAAGATGAAGAGGGCAACATCATTTACCCAAAGCACACCACTGCCAAAGGTTTAGACTCTCGATCCGGCGAAGCCAGGAAAGCAGTCTAAGGACAAGGAGAAGGAGCGACAAGGCGGAGACAAGGAGGACAGTGAGGAAGAATATCCGCATGTCAACTCCACTCTGATGATCTTCGCGGATGTGGAAAGCAAGAGTCGACTGAAAGTCATTAACCGTGAGGTGAACATGGTTGCCCCAGTAAAGCCAAGTTATGTGAAGTGGTCCCAAACACCCATCATATTCGACCAATTTGACCATCCGACTCACGTAGCCACCCCTGGGCGGCAAGCGTTGGTGGTCGATCCAGTTGTCGAAGGCACTCGTCTGACGAAAGTGCTGATGGATGGTGGTAGTGGGCTGAACTTGTTATATGCAGATACATTGAAAGGGATGGGCATTCCGATGTCCCGACTGAGCGCCAGCAACATGAGTTTCCACGGAGTCATACCAGGGAAGAAGGCCAACTCACTCGGCCAAATAGCTCTGGACGTGGTTTTTGGTGATTCCAAGCACTTTCGCAAGGAAAAGTTGACCTTTGAGGTTGTGGATTTTCAGAGTGCATACCACGCCATTTTGGGGAGGCCAGCCTACGCACGATTCATGGCTCGACCATGTTACGTGTACCTCAAACTGAAAATGCCAGGCCCCAAGGGAGTGATCACTGTCACCGGCGATCGGAAGAAGGCAGAAGAGTGCTTTCAGAAGGGCTCGAAGATTGCCGACTCCCAAGTGACAGCGGTTGAATTCGAAGAATACAAGCAAAATGCAGATCCGAGTGATTTGTTGCGATCAAAGAAGCCAGCCACATAATCTGCATTTCAGTCGTCTGGTGAGACGAAGCCCGTTCATATTCACCCGACTGATCCCAATGCAGCCCCAACCCACATCTCCACGACACTCGACCCGAAATAGGAAGAAGCGCTCGTCCAGTTCCTCCGTGAGAACTGGGACATTTTCGCATGGAAGCCGGTGACATGCCGTGTTGTTCAGGGGACTGGCTGAGCATCGCCTCCGAGTCGACAAGTCAGCAAAATCAGTCAAAGAGCATCTTCGCGGTCGCCGCCCGTAAGAGAAAAGCTATTGGTGAAGAAGTGGCTCATTGTTGGCGGCAGGATTTATCGAGAGATATACCACTCGAGTGGCTCGCTAATGTCGTCATGGTTCCCAAGAAGGACAACTGACTCCGCATGTGCATTGACTTTAAGCACATCAATCGGTCCTGCCCGAAGGATCATTTTCCTCTCCCCCGCATAGATCAAATTGTCGACTCGACCGCGGGATGTGAGAGATTGTCTTTTTTAGATGCATATTCCGGGTATCATCAGATCCGTCTGTATGGACCCGATGAAATAAAACAGCTTTCATCACTCCATTCGGTGCTTCGCTATATCACCATGCCATTCGGCCTCAAGAATGCCGGAGCCACATTTATGCGAATGATTCAGAAGTGTCTTCTCACTCAAATCAGTCGGAATGTGGAAGCGTATATGGACGATATCGTCGTTAAGTCGCGAAAAGGTTCCGACCTGCTCGCTGACCTCGCCGAAACATTTGCGAACCTCAGAAGGTACGATATCAAGCTCAATCCGTCAAAGTGCACATTCGGAGTTCCTGGTGGAAAGTTACTCGGTTTTCTCGTTTCCGAGCGAGGGATTGATGCTAACCCAGAGAAGATCGGCACTATTCTCCGAATGAAACGCCCTGTGCGAGTGCACGATGTCCAGAAGCTTACTGGATGCTTGGCCGCTTTAAGTCGATTCATCTCACGACTCGGTGAAAAGGCATTGCCTCTTTACCGACTGATGAAGAAGGCTGACAAGTTCGAGTGGACTCGAAGTCGATGCAGCGCTTTCGAGCTAAAAGCTCGCTCTCCACCCAGCCGGTGCTTGCTGCTCCAATCAGCAAAGAGCCTCTGTTGCTTTATATTGCAGCCATCGGACAAGTCGTCGAAGATTAAGGCTTACGGTCGGCGGGAAGAGGAAGGAAAGGCCTTCAAAGTTCAGCGCCGGTGTATTATTTGTCCAAGTCTTGACTCCATCCAAGCAGCGATATCCGCATTATCGAAGCTTGTGTATGGCATATACATGACCACGAAGAAGGTTGCTCATTATTTCTCTCGATCATTCTATCACGATCGTCGTGACGACGCCTTTATCGAGATTCGCACTGAGAGACGCAACCGGTCGAGTGGCTTAAATGGGCGATTGAACTTCTTCCCTTGATATCAAATTTGAGGCAAAGAAAGCCATTAAGTCCTGGCTATAGCGGATTTCTCGCCGAGTGGATTGAGCAACAACAGCCGATGAAGTTCACTCGGAGCATTGGACCATGTTCTTGACGGCTCTAAAATGTTGAATGGTTCCGTCTTTGGGTTGTTCTGGTTTCCCCAGAGGAGATAAGCTTAGGTATGTGCTCCAGATTCACTTTGATTCCTCCAACAATGAGGCAGAGTACGAGGCCCTCTTATATGGATTGCGCATGGCCATCTCACTCGGTGTCCGTCGCTGATGGTCTATGGCGACTCAGATTTAGTGGTCAATCGGTGATGAAAGAGTGGGACGTGAGAAGCCCGGCTATGATTGGATCTTGCAATGCAAATGAGGAAGCTGGAAAAGAAGTTCGAGGGTTGGAGCTCCATCACATCCCCGGTGAAAAATCAAGCAGCAGATGACTGGCGAAGATAGGTTCCAAAGAGAAGCCATTCCAGTGGTGTGTTTTTGGAACATATACACTCCTCGCTAAAGAAGATCCTTCACAGAGGAAACTCCACAGCCCAAGAGTGCCACAGACCGATCGAGGTTGAGGTCCCGTAGTGGTCTACTTGGTCATAGAAGTTTTGGTGATCACTCGGATCGACAATTCCATACATCGCATATATTATGAGAAAAGAGCTCCGGAAGATGAGGAAGAGGCTCGACGGATCGTCCGTCGATCCAAGGCCTTTACCGTTATTAAAGGACAATTGTAGAGAAAGCCCGACCGAGTTGGTCGAAATGCATAACGCCGAAGAAGGTCGAGTCATACTCAATGACATCCACTCGGGGACCTGTGGTCACCATGCGTCCTCTCGGACCATTGTAGCCAAAGCATACCGAGCCGGATTTTACTGGCCTAGGGCGAATGAGATGGCGAAAGAAATAGTGGACAAGTGCGAAGGATGTCAGTTCTATTCCAATATGTCACACAAGCCTGCGTCAGCCCTGAAGACCATTCCACTCGTCTGGCCCTTGGCAGTATGGGGGTTGGACATGGTCGGTCCCTTGCGAACAGGTCGGAGCGGTTTCACGCATGTACTGGTAGCAGTCGACAAGTTCACCAAGTGGATTGAAGCTAAACCAATAAAGAGTCTTGACACTGGTACTGCTGTTTCCTTCATCAGAGAGCTGACGTTCAGATATGGGGTCCCGCACAGCATTATCACGGATAACGGGTCGAATTTTGACTCGGAAGAATTCAAAGATTTCTGCAACGCTCAAGGCACGCGAGTCGACTACGCTTCAGTCGCTCATCCACAGTCGAATGGACAGGCAGAACGGGCCAACGGATTAATCCTCAAGGGTTTGAAGCCCCGACTGATGCGTGATCTCAAGCATGCGGCTGGAGCTTGGGTCGACGAACTCCCTTCAGTGCTTTGGGGTTTGCGGACCACGCCTAATCGGTCGACCGGAAGAACTCCATTCTTCTTGGTCTATGGAGCTGAAGCAGTCCTACCGAGTGATCTTCTTCACAATGCTCCCCGAATTGAACTTTACAATGAAGCAGAAGCTGAGCAAGCGCGTCAAGATGCAGTCGACCTCCTAGAAGAGGAAAGGGAGATGGCTCTGATCCGCTCGACCATCTACCAGCAAGACTTGCGCCGCTTTTACGCCGTAAATGTGAGAGGTCGAGCCTTCCAGGAAGGGGATCTGGTCCTTCGAGTGGATCAGCAGAAACAACATAAGCTCGCTCCCTCCTGGGAAGGGCCCTTCATCGTCACAAAGGTTCTCCACAACGGGGCATATCGTCTCTACAACGTCGAACACAATATCGAAGAGCCCCGAGCTTGGAATGCGGATCTGCTCCGCCCGTTTTACACTTAAATTTTTTCAC
This sequence comes from Aegilops speltoides, assembly GCA_021437245.1. Lineage (NCBI taxonomy): Eukaryota > Viridiplantae > Streptophyta > Magnoliopsida > Poales > Poaceae > Aegilops > Aegilops speltoides. The sequence goes on along the minus strand of CM038147.1, from coordinate 458,350,762 downwards.
TCGGATGAGTTGTAATAAAATACTTCTGTAGTTCATGGGCTTCGAAATAATAGTGTCATAATTCCTTTATAGTTTTTGTCACTCTTTATTTTTGTCCAATAAAATTTTCCCCCAGTGGGTGGCTTAGTCGCGAATCCGTTTCGCCTAAGTTTGTACAAATCCTACCGAGTGGTAAGCCAGACTTCCACTCGGAGGCTTAGCTGCAGCCCAGTGCTCGCCTAAGTTATAAAAATCCTACCGAGTGGTAAGCCAGACTTCCACTCGGAGGCTTAGCTGCAGCCCAGTGCTCGCCTAAGTTATAAAAATCCTACCGAGTGGTAAGCCAGACTTCCACTCGGGGGCTTAGCTGCAGCCAAGTGCTCGCCTAAGTAACTAAAAATCCTATCGAGTGGCAAGCCGGACTTCCACTCGGAGGCTTAGCTGCAGTCCAAGTACTCGCCTAAGTATAATGTATGCTCGCAAGGAGGACGAGGCGCAGATCGACTGCGACCCTCTCCTCCGAGCTACACCATAAGTAACAAGTGTGCTCGCAAGGAAGACGAGGTGCAGTGGTCGATGCATGCCCTCTCCTCCGAGCCGCCACAAATACAACAGAATCCTACCGAGTGAAGAGCAAACCTCTCACTCGGGGCTTAGCTGCAGCCAGTGCTCGCCTAAGGTGTAAAAAATCCTACCAAGTGAAGAGCAAACCTCTCACTCGGGGCTTAGCTGCAGCCAGTGCTCGCCTAAGGTATAAAAAATCCACCGAGTGAAGAGCAAACCTCTCACTCAGGCTTAGCTGCAGCCAGTGCTCGCCTAAGGTATAAAAAATCCTACCAGTGAAGAGCAAACCTCTCACTCGGGGGCTTAGCTGCAGCCCAGTGCTCGCCTAAGGTATAAGAAATCCTACCGAGTGAAGAGCAAACCTCTCACTCGGGGGCTTGGCTGCAGCCCAGTGCTCGCTTAAGGAATAAGTCGACTGCGGTAGGCATCATGCTGTGGACCTACAAAAGGCAGTTCGAGCCAAAAGCAATCATATCCAAACATCCAATCCAAATTTAGGTCGATACCTAAAGGAACCGAGAGTGCTCAGGCACTAAGCCTGTTAAGGTTTTATCGGTTACAATTTCACTCGGCATACCGAGGCAAATTTAAAGTGTAAGACTCAAGGAAAGTTTTTTACCCCTCCTGTGGAGGGCTGGAAGGAGCAACGAACTCGTCGAGGTCAATCCCATCTGCGATTCGTGTAGCAGCAGCGATGAAAGTCTCCATGAAGGACACAAGTCGTGTTTCTTGGTGTTGGCCACTCGAGAGCCGCCAACTTATCTCTCGTGCATCCTTGAATGGACTCGCGCTGCATTATACAGGCGACATCTGCGCCACACCGAGTCAAGACTTCTTCCACTCCTGCACTCGGTCGGGGCGACATTGGTCGAGCCATCAACAACTCGAGGTCATTTTGGAGCGTCGCCCGGCCGAGGGTCGAGTCGATGCGGACGAGCAACCTTCAGCTGGCGAGGTAATCCACGGCAGCGCAACACGGACTCGGTCGGAAGACGTTCATGGCAACTTCATCATTCACGGAGAATTGACAGGTCAAGGTTCGACTCAACCGGCTGGTTTCTTCTTCAAAGTTGCATGAGAACTCGCAAAGACAAAACCCCAAATCAAGACAATGGTCGAATGAGAACATAACAGTTGGAAGAATTGGTCAAGTATAAAAGACTACCTTGAGCATAAGGAACAATTTTTAGCAAGACCACCCAGAAGCCTTCCGGTCATTCTTCTTCCCGTCAACTGGTTGATCTTCTCGGTCGAGTGGTCTTGTCGACTTTCGGTCGGTCAACATCCTTGGTGGCAATGGCGAGCAGCCTTCAGATTGGTGTTGTCTGCTCGAGCTTGGTGACCGAGGCTAGCTTTTCGTCGGCAAGCTTGATCTTCTCAGACAGCTCGAGCTCCTTCTTCCTTTGGGCCTCCTTCACCTTGCCTATAAATTACAACAAAGTCAGGTTTGAAGCAAATGAGGGGAGAAAAGAGTCGTCGAAGTCTCACCAAACATACCTTTGGTCTCCTCCTTTGCCTTCGTCGATTCTCCGCACTAGCTTCAAGTCCAACTCAAGCTGAATATGCTTCGCCCGATTCAATATAGCGCTACCGCAAGATCACAGGATTTCTACGAAGAATCAATCGACAAAATGTCAAAGATGATTCACTTCGAGTGAATACTGAAAAATGATATCGTTTAAGACTACGATCGAATGCAAGCATTCGACCGTAGTCTCGGGATTACACCCAGTGGGTGCACTCAGCGTGCCCCACCGGGTCTTATTCACACAGTCGACCGACCGACCAAAAAAAAGAGGGTCGACCAGTCGACCAAAGCTTCTTCAGACTGTAATCAACTGCTAGCAGTCGACTACAGTCTCGGGGACTACACCCAGTGGGTGCACTCAGCGTGCCCCCACTGGTTTCAGAAACCCATTCGTCTCAATCAAGGGATGATCAATATTTACTTATAAAGCCTAAGGCCAACTGCCAGCAGTCGACCTTAGCCTTGGGGACTACACCCAGCGGGTGCACTCAGCGTGCCCCCGCTAACACGGAGTTTTTATCAACACACCCACTGGGTGACTGCTATGAATTCCAGAAAGAAAAGTTTTGATAGCATATCCTAACAGAACAGGCGGTGGTTGACTGACCTGAACGTTGCTTTGAAGGGTGGAGCTGGCGCCGTAAGCTGCTTGGCCCGCATCCCGAATGATCTTCACCTGCTCCATCATGATCCCTGCTTGACGGATCGCCTCCTTAGCAGCACTAGCTTGGTCCTCCGGGACGTGGTGCGTGGCGAAGAGCTAAGGCTGCCCAGCACTCGACGAAGTGGGTCGAGCACTCGTCAACGGCACCGCGAAGGACACGGTATGTCGAGTGATGGCCTTCCCCTCCGTCGCAACAGTCTCGGGCACCGTCACATCTTGGGCTGCTTTGCCAGTAGATGCCTTCCTGCTCCTCCTATACCTCAATGGTTCCTCATCCTCATCATCGTCATCGGGAAGGGTGATAATGTCATTGGTTGGAGCTTCATAAAAGAGTCAAAGTTAGAAACTATGAGTCAGTCGACTAAGAACAGAATTAAGGATACAAGATGCCAGGATTTGAGGTGGCGTCCTCCATCTCATGGTCCTCGGCCTTGCCTGAGGTTTCGGAAGTTGCAGCGCTGAAGTTCCAAAGAATCAGTCGACCGATTCAAGTATCAACCAGAGACAAAACTTATATAGAACAGGAAGACTTAAGCAATATGTTTACCCTGAGATGGTGGGGATGGACACCTTCATTTTTGGCAGAGGCTTGGTTGTCCTCGACGGGGCTATCTTCGACTACTTCGGCGCCTTCTCAGCGGCACCAGAGAAGCAGTCCGAGGGTGTTTGGTCGACTGCGAGGCAGTCGCAACTCCCTTGCCGCGTTCAGTCGAAGGGTCGTGCACAAGTTTCGACCGCCTTTCCGAGCGCTGTGGTGCAACTTCCTCCTCTTCCTCCTCCTCTTCATCCTCATCATCGTCGTCGTCGTCATCGTCATCCTCAGCAGCGTCTGAATCCCACTCTTCCTGGCTCTCGCCCCCGCTGGCTTCTCCCTCCTCAGTCGGAGCCTGAGCGCCATTGGGCATGGAGTATAGCTCGGTAAGGGCCTGGAAACGTCAAGACAGAGCTCAATCGACCAAATTACAGAAACACATTCGACAGACATACAATGGAAAGCAGAGCAAATGTACCTTGTCTGGAACGCTATTATGGTCGAGTGGAGAAATCCTCCGGGATCCGCGAGGGTTGTCCTTGTTCCCAGTGATCGCGGCCATCCATCTTTCCACTATGGCGTCGTCGACTGCCTCCGGGTGGACGCGAGTCTCATCTTCGGTTCATGATACAGCCACATGCGGTGGCTCGAATCAAGAGGCTGGATTCGCCTCGAAGAAAAACCTCCAAGAGGTCCATGCCACCACACCGTCCCGAACCAGCTGTACCACGCGATCCATCAACATCTTCACATCAGCTCTCTCCTCTGGAACCACCTTCAGGGAGGAGGGTCTGTTCACTCGACTCATGGTGAATGGAGGAAGACCACTCGACTGTCCCGGCGTCGAATCATTCTGATAGTAGAACCAGGTCGACTGCCAGCCCCTGACCGACTCGGGAAACGACATAGCTGGGAAGGTGCTCTTGTTCCTCACTTGGATTCCTAGGCCCCCGCACATCTGAACTACTTGGGTCTTCTCATCACCGGGACTTGCTTTCTTCACAGTCTGAGAGCGACATGTGAAGATATGCTTGAACAAACCCAGTCTGGTCGACAGCCCGGAAGTTTTCGCACATAGACACAAATGCAGCAATATCTGCGATGGAGTTTGAGTAAAATGGTGGAGCTGGGCTCCAAAGAAATTCAGAAAGCCACGAAAGAAAACACTCGCGGCGGGGAAAATCCTCGATCAACATGGGTGGCCAGGAGCACACACTCACCCTCCTCCGGCTGAGGCTGCCACTCTTTGCCAGGAAGCCTTGCGGCGCCGTGGGGGATCAGCCCGTCGTCGACCATATCGAGGAGATCCTTCTCCCTGATGGTCGACTGGATCCAATCTCCCTGGACCCAGCCCTTCGGCAAGCGGGATCTCGACGAGGAACCGCCGCGGCTGGTGGATCTCCCCTTCGCCTTCTCGGCCGCCGACGCCTTCTCGGCCGCCGACGCCTTCTTCGCGCGCTCCAGCACCGCCGTCTTCTCTTTGCCCATAGTCGTCGGCGGAGTGCGCGAGAGAGGGAGTAGCAGGAGCGGCAGCAGTAGCGGTGGGCGGAGACGAAGAGAGCAGAGGGAGAAGAACGGGGTACTGTGCAGAAACCCTCACAAGTTGCATTTATAACATCCCTTTCGAGTGGATGACATGTGGACCCGAGCAATCCAATCATATCCCGAAACAGTTGCGCTGCACGATATGTGGCGGAAAAAGCGGCGCGGAGATCGAGGCATCCCTGTCATGTCCCATCCGAGCGCCGCGGTCCGTTCCGCTTCGCGCGCTTCCCCAAATTTCGCATCCCGCAGAATCCGCAAGCGGCAGATCGACCTGCCAAGTGCGAAATTTCTTACGATCCGTCGTTCGGGAACAGCGAAGTTTAAAAGATCACTCGACTAGAGAACAAGAATGGATCGAGTCGACTGAAGAAAAGTTGCTTGTTATCAACAAAGAAGATCTTGATCCAGAACAACACATAGCCAGTATGCAAAGACAATCGGAAACAGCGTCAACTCCTTCCTCACTCAAGCCTCAATCCATTCGGGGGCTAATGATGGATTCATGTACTTAGGGTAGGGTCATAGGCCTGACCTAAACGTCCTACCCAAGGGCACTCTCAAAAGAGATCATCTTCCAGTCGACCAAAGAGGAACCCACTCGACTGACTGGAAGGACTCGACCATGGAAGACTCACTCAACCATGAAGATACACTCGACCACCAGAAGGTCAGAAGGCACTCTGCAATGCAACGGCTTGTAATTGAATAGACTTAATGATAGTTAAGGCACTTTATGAGGGGCGTTACCAGTAACGCCCCAGGCTTAATGTACTTTAACCTCTCCATTATGTGGGCTGGCTGGGGTCTTGGCGCACTCTATATAAGCCACCCCCCTCCACAGATAGAGGGGTTCGCACTCTTGTAATACCTACACTGAGAATCCACTCGACCGCCTCCGGGCTCCGAGACGTAGGGCTGTTACTTCCTCCGAGAAGGGCCTGAACTCGTACATCACTTGTGTTCACAACCTCTCCATAGCTAGGACCTTGCCTCTCCATACCTACCCCCCACTCTACTGTCAGACTTAGAACCACGACACCTTACAAAGTATTACAACAATATGCTTGAATCCACCATCTTGGCAACATATGCCGTTACTCCTATCCATACGATGAAGGGGTGCTAGCTGGGTCACTCAGACCACTCACTTAAGCCTAACATCAAAAGCCGGAAGCCCCAGCCAAGCCACATACCGGGTCTGGGGCACAATCCGGTCAGATGCACTCGTGTATCGTCGCCGTTATCTTTCACAGGTCCGTCTTCAGATCATATTGAGGCATCTACCTTGTCGAGCCACTCAGCCATCGATGCCACCATGACGCCAGACAGCTACCTCCTCCTGCGTGAGTCCATCCCGCGCATCGGACGCCGAGCCTCCACAGCGCCATGCCGCCGATAACCGCCGCCATCAATGTATGAGATGAAGCACCGCTCCACCATCCCCAGCCATCACTTGCTCCAGAACGATGCCCCCAGGAGGGAAGATGAAGCAGACTGCAACGACGATGCCTCGACAAGGGAACGACATCTAAGACGCCGCCATCGTCCGTCATGACCGTAGTCGGCGCGATTTTCATCGGCAGTTGCTCCACCAGACAGCGCCGCCGACGTCGCTGGTCTCTTCAACCGGAGTAAACTCCAAAACGATGCCCTAAATAGGGACTACGACGCAAAAGCGCCGCCATCGCTCGATCCCAAGGAGATCTAGGGTTTTCCCCGGAGTTGCTCGCGATGTCAAGGACCAGACAAAGGTAGAATCCTGGCGGATCTGCCCAGCTGCCGACGAGTCGCACCCGCCACCGTGCCGACAGCAATCCAGCGATCAAGGCCCACACTTGGGCATAGATCCGGCCGCACCGCTGCGAACCGATCCGGCCACGCCGCCGCCGTCCCTGGCGACCGCGACGCACCAGATCGCGAGTCTGTTTGCCGCGGGGGAGCGAAGTCGCCGAGGCGCCGCCACCACCCGCCGTGGCGTCCAGCCCTCCGCCACGCTCCTGCTCGGGGACGCCGGCCCGCGCCATCCCCACCCGAGCGAGAGGGCCCGAGTCCCCGCCGCCGCCGGCGATGGCAGGCTTTGCCTGGCCGCGCCCTTGGGCGGCGGCAAGGGAGGAGGAGGAGGAGAGGGGAAGGGCCGACTGACGGGATCTGAGGGCCTCCCGGCCGCCCACGCGGGGGGCGACGGGGGAGGGGGAGGTAGAGGGGCTCTGTTTGGGGATCGCAATGTTCGTCTCCGTGATTTTCTTCTAAACTAATCTCTCCCCCACCCTCATTTTCAGCGGGGGTGTGGCCCATGCTCCCTCTTCTCCAATCCCGATCGCTCTCGTCCGTTGTTCCGTAAATCCCGTAATAGGCCCGTCCCGTGCGTCTAGCAGCACTGCTCCAACACCTCCCCGCTCCGTAAAGAAACCACTCCCTTTTTAGTGATCCAAACACTCTAATATTTCTTTACAGAAGGAGTATTTATGAGACTCGGTCCTTAATCCACGGTGAAAAATCACAAAAAATCTGCAGCCCGAGTAACTTCTCGGCATTGCGTTGCCAAATTCCATCCGAACCTTTCACACTGAGCTTGACAGCCACGTAAGTTCCAGCCAAAAACGAGCGCAAGTTCACAACCCTCGGTAAGTCAGGATCGATAAAAACAAGTCCACAACCCTCGGTAACTAAGCCGGGCTCCGATGAACCCTTTGCCCGTTTTAAACGACACGATCGAGCAAGAACGCGGAAGGCTTCAATGGGGGAATGGAAAAGATCGAATTTTGAATCCACGGAGACCACGGCCATGGAACGCTACTTCTCCACGGACGTGCTGGTGGACATCCTGCAGCGGCTCCCGCCGAGCAGCCGCCGCAGGGCGCGCCTCGTCTGCCGGGTCTGGCGCGACGTCGTCGACGAGCGCACCACGGAGATGCAGAGCCGCGCGAAGCCCCTCCTCTGGCACACAGGCAACGCCGTCGCCTACGTCGTCGACGACCCGTCCTCGGCGGCGGCCGCGGCGAGGAGCTGCAGGCAGCTGTGGAGGAGCGCCGCCAAAGGCCGCAACAGCGAAGCGGTGCAGCTGGTCGGCACGTGCAACGGCCTGCTCTGCCTGTGCGACGACGAGGAGCGCGCCGGCGGCGCCCTCACGGTCGTCAACCCGGCCACCGGCGCGAAGCTGCCCATCCCGCCGCTGCCGGGCGCCGGGCGCCAGACCACGGAGAAGTGGAGCAGGGCGAAGGCATGGCACGAGGCGTACAACTTCGCGTACCACCCCACGACGGGGAAGCACAAGGTGGTGCACGTCCCGTGCAGCTACGAACGGGTCTGCGAGTTCGACGCCGTCCACGTGCTCACGCTGGGGGAGGGGACGTGGCGGGAGGTGCCGGCCAATCCGGGCGGCGCAAAGTGCAACCTCGCCGCCGGCATCGTCAGCGTCGACGGCAAGACGTACTGGATCTGGGTCACGGCGAGCGGCGTCGCCAAGGTCGCGTCGTTCGACCTCGACGACGAGCACGTCGTCGTCTCTGCCACCGCGCGGCCGCCCGCGATGCCTACCGGGCACAACAGCTACCACCTGACGGAGGTGCGCGGGAGGCTGGGCTTTGTCACCCGTGGGCACGCCTCGGCCCAAGCGTGGGTTCTCGAGGAAGAAGGGCAGAGATGGAGTCGTCGGTACATCCTCGAGCAGCGTGTCCCGCTGCCGCACTTTGCATACGCCGGCGAGTGCGTTCTCACGGTGCGCAACGGGGCGTCGTTTTACGCGCACCGGCGGAAAGATGCAGCGTCCTCGGGCAGGAGGCCGCGGTGTGATAAGGACGACGGTGTGGTGCGCGTCGGCCACGAGGACGAGGGGAGGCTTGTCGTCAACATGGGGGGCTACGTCGGAGACTATTACCGGACGTTTGCCTACGTCAAGACGATGGAGCCACTCCAAATTGGTTAAATGGTTTTTTTTTCAAGGATACAATTGGTTAAAGGGGTTAAATGATTAATCAATGTCTAATAAGGAATTTTTGTTTTTTTGAATGTTACTTCCCCACTTTATTTAAAATAGATTCAGTAGTTCATCTGATACAATACTAAGAATACAATCTGGGGGAGCTGAGTCCCACGAAACCGAGACACCATTACATAAACCGAAACGAGCTAATTCATGGGCCGCTTTATTAGCACTCCTCCTGACCCATGTAACCATGAAATCTCCCAAGTTCCTTGCCATCGTCTTGATCTCTTCCACCACGACGCCCACCGCCGACAAGTTCTTTTCCTGCTCATTTAACATCTTAGCAACACCAAGGCAATCAGTCTCCACTTGCAGTTTTGGGATATCTAGCTGTAGTGCCAGTTGCACCGCCCTTATGCATGCCAGCAACTCAGTAGTCTCTGCCTGCGCGATTCCTGGAAGGAAGACCGAAACTGCTCCCCTAAACGCTCCTGTTGCATCTCTGATGACGACCCCCGCACCTCCGTCGTTGCCCGCCCTAGAGGTAGCTCCATCAACATTAGCTTTGAGCCAGCCATCCTCCGGTGGTTCCCATATCGCATGTGGGACTGTTCTTGCTGTAGAAACCTCCCTGCCCCGCACTCTCTTCCATTCATCCATTAGCTCAGCCACACGCCTTGCCACTGAGTCCGCGTCTTCAATACGTCTTCCGTCTCTTGTGTCATTCCGTGCTAGCCAAAGGGCGTACAGACCCTGGATCATCGCTGCCTTTTCATCATCGGATGCTTCGGACATCCATTGCAGCAGCCACGATGCAACCAAGCTCTGGGTGCTAACCTGCCGAGGTGGGGTCGCCACCTTCGCACCCAATATCGAGCTCAGCTTGTTCCAGAAGCACGCGGAATGATAGCAGCCCCAAAATCTGTGGAAGATCGTTTCTTCTCGTCCGCACGCCGGACAGAATACACCTGCTTTTATCTTCCGCCGGAGAAGCTCTGAGCCCACCGCAAGGCCATTCCTGATCAGCCGCCAAGCATGAATGAGAGCCTTCCCTGGCGCATTTGTACTCCACAGTGCCATCCATCCTCTATGCGTTGACACCAAAGATGACGATCCGGGCTGTCCCGATCTCGCCCGCTTTCTCTCCATACCCAGATGGTACGCCGATCTGACAGAGAAGTGACCGCTCTTTGTATAGTTCCAATCAAGAGTATCATCTGTTCCGGCTCCCCCAACACAGATTTGCAGAATATCGTGCACGTCTCCTTCTGAGAACATCGCCTCTAGCTTGGATCGATCCCATCCCGACGCATTTGCAGTGAGGAGATCGCACACACGTGAGACTCTGGGTATGAATATTTGGCCCAGTGGCCGAAGACTACCCATACGGGGTATCCAATTATCATGATGGACGCGAATGTTTGTGCCGTCTCCCACTCTCCAGATAAGTCCCTCCAACAACAGGTCCCGGCCGAACAAGATGCTCTTGAATGTGTATGAGGCACCACTCGGACATGTTGCATTGAGAATAGAACCGTCCTCAAAATACCGAGCCTTGAGGACTCGAGCACACAATGAGGAAGGAACAAGCATAAGCCTCCACGCTTGCTTTGCAAGTAGGGCTTGATTAAAAACCTCCATGTCACGAAACCCCATACCGCCCTCACGTTTGCTCGCACACATTTTCTGCCAAGCAATCCAGTGTACCTTTTTCTCACCATTAGCTTCACCCCACCAAAAGTTCGAAGAAATAGATGTCAGGTTCCCGCATAATTTCTTGGTTAGTTGGAAGCAACTCATGGTGAAGGTTGGGGTAGACTGGAGCCCTGATATTACCAACACCTCACGAGCCTTCTTGGATAATCCTTGCCCTTTCCACCCCGTGACTTTTCCTTTTGCACTCTCCCGCACATATTTGAATGTGCCATCTTTGGACTTGCCCACCGCAGTAGGTAAGCCCAAATATTTCTCGCTCAATGCTTCTGAATTGATTCCGATTACCTCCTTCAGCTGCTCTTTGCTCTCATCCGAACTCCCCCTCCCAAAGAAGATGGCCGACTTTTGCATGTTTACTTTCTGTCCCGACGCCATCTCATAATCCCCCAAGATCGCTTTGAGAGTAAGGAGATTTTCCTCTGAACCTTCAAGAAAGACAATACTGTCGTCCGCAAAGAGGAGATGGGTAACCATGGGGCCAGTGCTCCCAAAAGAACCCCCCCGCAAATCGCCCACAGCTTGAGCATTTTTGAGTAACGCAGAAAAACCTTCAACACAAAACAAGAAAAGGTAGGGAGACAACGGATCACCTTGGCGAAGACCCCTCGAAGGTAGAAAGGACTCCAAGAGCCCACCATTGAGCTTCACCCTGAATCGTGCCGAAGTAACACATCTCATTATCATCTGAATCCAAATTGCATTAAAGCCAAGTCTCTCCATCACCTTTTCCAAGAAATCCCACTCCACTCGATCGTATGCCTTCATCATATCCAACTTTACCGCGCAAAGAGGCTTCCTCCTCTTCCTCTTCCTTATCGCATGGATGCATTCATATGCCACCAAGACATTATCCGTGATAAGCCTTCCCGGTACAAAAGCACTTTGCTCCTCCGAGATTAACAATGGGAGAATTTCTTTCAGTCTGTTCGCAAGTACCTTCGTAGCAATTTTGTAGAGCACATTACATAGACTTATCGGTCTGAACTGGGCCAGCAACTCCGGTGAGTTGACTTTTGGAATCATCACAATGATAGTATCATTAAAGCCTGCATGTGTATCAACCCCATATAAGAAATCCTTCACCGCTTTGCACACATCATCTTTCACCACCGACCAGTGTCGTTGGTAGAACAACGCCGGGAAACCATCCGGTCCCGGGGCCTTGGTCGGACCCATCTGGAATAGAGCTGTCTCTATCTCCATGTCCGAGATCATAGTCGTGAGTTTTCCATTCATCTCCTCTGAGACTAACATGTCGAAATGTTGCAGGACTCTCTCAGCCTCGTTCGAGCCCTCAGACTGGAACAAGGAAGCATAGAAGCTCGCAGCCAGCGCACGCATCTCATCATCAGAAGTGCACCGCGTACCATCCTCTCTGCACAATGCCTTCACCATATTTTTCCTCTTCCTATGAGAAGCTCGGTTTTGAAAGTATTTGGTATTTTGATCTCCCCATTGCAGCCAGTCTAACCGTGATCGTTGTTTATAGTAAATTTCCTCTTTTTCATAGAGATCATGGAGCTGACTTTCAATGTCCTTCACCTCTTGAAAAAACCAGTCACCAGCGATCTCTCTTTAGCGTCCTTAAGCTGCGTCTTAAGCTTGGAAATCTGCCGACGCAGGGAGCCAAAAACCTCTCTACACCAAGTTTGCATGGCCTTGGAAATCGCTAGCAGTTTGGTTCCCATGCTGGCCGATGCCCCTTGCTGCTGGTTGGTTTGCTCCCACACCCGATCAAACATCTGCTCATAGTCCTCATGCCTTGTCCAAGCCTCCTCGAATCTAACCCCCCCTTGTTCTTTTTGCACCCATCCAGTGTTGCCGCCGCACGGATAATCAGTGCCTCATGGTCTGATTCCTGTGTGAGGATATGCTCCACTGCCGTCTCGGGGAAAAGATTCAAAAACTCATCATTGCATGTTGCTCTATCAAGGCGAACCTGTATATTACACTCTTGATCTTGTTTGTTGTCCCACGTGAATGGGTATCCCGTGAAGCCCAAATCCGCAAGGCCACAATCACCCAAACATTCCCGAAAGTCCTCCATCTGGTTGAAACTCCTCGGGTTTCCTCCTCATTGCTCTGTCTGAAACAGAATTTCATTAAAGTCGCCCGTGCAAAGCCACGGTAGGTTATCATGTCTCCTCAAATAACGGAGTGCATCCCAAGTTTTCTGCCTGTGTTCCGTACGAGGTTCACCATAGATTCCAGTGAATCTAATGGTTTTCCCCTCCAAACCAATCTCAGTATCAATATAGTACTGGCACCACGGCCTCACAATCACCGACACATGATCCCTCCATAGCAAAGCTAAGCCCCCACTCTTCCCCACACAGTCCACTGCCACGCCATTCCGAAACCCTAAACTCCACTTAACTCTTTCCATTGCGCTCGCTTTCTTCTTTGTCTCACTCAGAAACACCACCGCTGGGTTGTATGACCTTATCAGGTCCCTTAATTCCGCAACTGTCGGGTCCAACCCCAAGCCCCGACAGTTCCAAACGAGGAAATTCATTGGTCCCGGCGGCCCCGGAAGCCGGGGTCCGCCGATCCAGATCCATGAACATCGACACGCTCGAAGACTGATGACACCTTCTGCCTCTTTTCACCAACGAGAGCATCGCTTCCTTCCTTACGACCTCCTTCTCCTACTGGCACCCACACCTGTCTGGATGATCTCTTCCTCTCTCCTGCAGCATACCAGCGGTGTTCCTCTCGCTGTCGAGAGGACACCTCATCTCTCCTTGGCTTCCTGACGTAATACCCTGGCCTCCGCTGGTATTCTCGTTGTGCTCTCTTCTCCCCACTTTGTTGCTGGCTTCGACCCTCCTGACTCTTCTTCGGGGAAAGTACTCCATCTCTCACTTTCTGATGAAGTTCGGATCTCAGCGTCTTTTCCCTCTTCTCTTCCAGATCCTGACGTAGGTCCCTTTCAGGTTCTCCCGCAGCACCAGTGTGCTGTTTTTGCGGGCTTTGCACCTCCTCCTGCTCCTTCCCTTTGTGCCTAGACCCACCAGTGTGGGAATCAGCCGTGGGAGTGTAGTCTCTATACAGGGATCTTCTGGTTGGGAGTTCACGAACATGCGCTTGCCCTTTTGGGCCAACTTCTCCTCCGCTAGACATAGAGCTTTCCCTACTAAAGTTCTTGCTTGAATTTCCTTGCGATTGCTTCTTTTCCTGATGACTTGACGTGGTCCTGCTCGGGGAGGCCCTTAGCCATTCCCCCCATTGAGACAACGGATCCACTGGGGGATCACACACCCCATCCACATGCACCAATCTGCCGCAATCAAAACAGAAGTGTGGGATTTTTTCATATGCAAAGTCAAACCATGTTTTTTCCAGGTCATCCGGCTTCTTTTTTAGGTAGAAACCCCTAACGAGCGGCTCATGAAGTGCAATTCTTGCCTGCACTCTGAGTTGGGTTCCCCTTGCAAAACCATCCTCTCCAACATCAACCTTTACCACCTGTCCTAGCCAGTTTCCCAACGCCTCGCCAAATTCCTTTGATCATTTATCCAATGGAAGATCATCAACCCTGACCCAAGCCTCTATCGAGTTGAAAACCATCTCCGAGGGCCTGGTTACCCCATCATATTCCTTGAGCGCAACCACATTAAAATCAAGCTGCCATGGACCATTATTAAGAACGTGTTTCCAGTCCCCTTCGCTGCCAAATCTGATCATGAACATGTTTCCTCACAGCAATTTGAATTGGGCTTCCCTGTGGAGTCCCCAAGCGTGTTGCATAGCTCTCTCAAAAGCGTGTTTGATCAGCGGTCGCAGAGAGAAAGATTTGCCCACAACCGCCCACTTGATCTCTCTCTTTGTTCTTGGGTCAGGATCTTCAAACACAAACCCGGCCGTTTCCTTCTCAGTCAGTGCCAGGCCCCCCATCTTCGCCGACGGGGACGCCGCCTCCTCCGTGGCCTTGCCATCGGCCGGAGACTCCGAGGATCTCCGGCTCACCTTTTCTCCCGTCTCCCCCGCCTTCTGCGGAGTCCGCTTCGACGGGGTCGCTGCCACAGAAGGCGCCTTCTCTCCCTTAATCGCGGACGTCGCCATGGTCACGCCGTCGAGTAGGAGCACCACAAACCGCAGAGCACAGCCGAAGTTGCAGCGCCGTCGCTACACCCTCACTGCCCTGAAGATCACCACCCGCCATTCGAAACCCTAACCTTAGGCGCCGCCTCCCGATCGCCAACACGATCGCCTCCCGGTCGCCTCTTAGGAAAACGAAACGTGGTGGACCCGCCCCAGTGTTCTTTGCCAGAAATTTTCATTCATGGTAAGGAATTTTGTTGTTGTCTGCTCGCTGCTTAATCTGCCATCACGACTGATTCTGTTTTCTGATAAAGGAAAGGGTGAGTGTCTCGACCTACTTGATTTTGTTTTATGTTACTGCATATTGTTTTCTTCTCTATTTCTATCTCTATCTCTACTACTATTAAACACAAACAAGAACTTTCTTACGCGCACCCCGCAATTAGTTCCATAATAACGCACGAGCCAATCAGCACCACACGATTAGGCCAACAAGTCTCAATCTAACAGCCATCATTAATCCAATGCCTCTACGGTGTGCACTTAGCATTTACCAATGACCGTACTTCACCAGGAGAGTAGTAGTCGAACAACCAGCCCTGTGCGTCCCCTACAATCACGGAAATCAGATTGCAAACTAACAACCAGCCCAGCGTGCCCTACAATCACGGAAAATCAAATCGCAAGCTAAGGGAACTTCACGCCCTTGACCTTGACCTCACCGCCTGGAACATACGCCGTCCACCACGTCTCCTGCCTGCACGGCGACCACGCCGCACTGCACCGTCCGTCACCTCCATGCACGATGGTCATCGCCGATTGTTGCCGCTCACAGCGTGGCATCCGTCCTGCGAGATCGCCAGTGCCCAGGAGAGAGCCTGTCCCAGCACCCGCACCGCCGCGCCCGCCCTGCACTGGCACCCACGCCGCCGTGCACACGCCCGCCGGGGCAGGGCGCCAGCGCCTGTCGCGTCCCCTGAACCAGCCGGGCACACGCAACTGTGATTCTTTCGAGGACTTCTTCCTTTGACTGTTGCAGCATTACTCATGATTAGATTTTTGATAATAGAGTTCTAAATAATAAACAGTTGCACAGCAAAATGCTATAAGGCGTTCATTTTACATACTAACTATATGAGGATAATGAAATTGGATTTGTGTTGCAAATTGCCTTTACTATATCAAGTAAATACAGGAAAGTGACTTTACTATATCAAGTTCCATCAACATGACCACCAACACAATCGTTCTACAAAGTAATATAGCATCTATCCAGCTCCGGGATGTTACAATGAATTGTATAAATCTGTATAAACCCACTTTTGCACACATGATGATTGAGAATGTGCATGATTATTTAAACTGAAAACATCTGGAGTACATGTGATCCATTCTAATTATGTGTCGCACTTCCTGCTTCCTGAGTACAAAATGGTGCATTTGAATGTCTGTTTGTTGGAACTACGCAACTTTGGCATATCTTTTTTTTTCATGTGCATATCCTAATAGGTGAGAGCATCAACAAGATTTTGTTGATCTATCATGAACCGGTTTAGAATATATGTTTTTGCAGGACTAATGCTTGTGGTAAGCCATCGAAGAAATATTTAGAGTTGCCGACAAAGGTAATCTGGAAGTATGATTTAGTAAACAAATATGCCCGACCATCACATCGAGGAAATGTTCCATATACAACTACATGAATTTCTTAGAACAACAAAAATATTGTGCAATGCAACAAAGATTCAAAACATACTCTTTGATTCAGACTTGTTGCTCCCATCCCCTTTCGGTACCAAAAATGTTCAAGTTTTGTACCTGATCTGGAATCCAAACACCTGGCTTGCTGAATGACTCGAGCAGGTCAGAACCACATAGCAGCATTACCTTGACACTTCCTGAGACAAAAAACAAGTCGTAAACAACTGATTTATATAAAGTTTTGTATAAATATCTATAAAAATTAAATAAAACTGAATATATTTTATGTTTTGTAATCCTGCAGGTCATCTTGTGGTGCGTGGATGGTAAATTTTATGAAATACTCCCTCTTGTAAACTAATATAAATTTCACCGGACATATGTTGTCTGATACTCCTATACAGGTATTTTTCATTTTGTATCATTATACTTATTATGTCGTATCACTATTCAAAACTAACTAACTTTGATTACTACTTTATAGGATCATATGACATATTTGAGAACAAAACTACCTGTCATTTTAGTGGACTAGGAATAAAATGATGATAATACAAGAAATCAAGACTTGAAAGATGACGGAAACAACACAGACCCCAAAGATTGTATGATTCTTGATAGACCCCCTCCCCCCTCCCCCCCCCAACCTCAAAACATCGAACATATCACCCGAAGTTGAGCTCATCTCACAATCATTTATCCTTTCACCGACTGTCACTCCAACAAACGATGACTTAATAGAGTAACTTTGTTCATCGGTATGTTTGATGATCTCCCTTTACTAGAGTAAGACATTTTTTTTTGTATTTTAAAGTATGAAGGAAATGAAGTTGACGAGGAAGTTTTTGATATATATTTTAAAGTACAAAGGGAACCAAGCTCAAACCAATGTCCCATCCATCGGATGAAGCACCATAGATCGTATCAATAAATGGACCTTCAAGAGATAATGGTGTTTAATTGTGTTTTTCTAAATTATGTAACAAATTATAATAGAATTATGTGATCATCATTGTTATATGAAGACATGTTTCTGGGTCGTATGTTACACGCGCGCTCATATCACTGAGCATAAGATAGATTTGAATGGGTCGGTAATAAACTCGCTAGAAGAGAAAATATACTCAAATAGATGTTTTTATTGTAGATTATGATACGTGCGTTGCACGTGCATGTGTACTAGTTTCGAAAAACAGGGGAAGCCGGCCGTTCCAATCGAGGCCTCTCGTCGTTTCCTTGCCAGCTTGTATGGCACATCTCTCTTGTCGCTACAACATCATTCAGATGTCGACCCCGTAGAAGGTAAGCAGGTGGCGGACTACTTTGGCGAGCATGTGCGGAAGGGCCAAATTAGATGTTCTGACCCTTTTACGAAAGTTTAGCAAGATCTGACCCTAGTTCGACAAAATTTCAGGATCTAACCCTTTTCCTACCAGTCGGGGTCGATGACGGTAGGCTATATCTGCCTACCGCCGAGACCCGTCGACCCCTGGCAGTAGGAAACTTATTCACGTCAGCGTAGTGCAACCCTACCGCCAAACACACTGGCGGTAGCCTATGCAACCATACCGCCGAGGTGTCCGGCAGTAGGTGAGTACAAGCATTGTATTTGATACTTAAAAATTATTTATTGTAGGCCTGCACCCCTACCGCCAAGGGCCTCAGTGGTAGGTTGTTATACTCTACCGTCATCAACCCCGACAGTAGGAAAATAGTCAGATCTCGAAAAAAAATTCCGAACCAGGGTCAGATTTGCCTAAACTTTCACAAAAGGGTCAAAACACCAAATTTTGTCATGCGAAAGTGCAACACCTTACCACATGTGCAACAGTGGACACCATCGGTGGTTGGCTATGCAAAACTCAATGTTCACGGATCCTTCCAACCAACAGATGGTACTGCAGGAGCAGGGATGATCCTTCGTAACCAGTGGGGGCTGTAATGCTTGCTGCGATTAGAGGGCTTGGAAATTGTGCGGATGGCTGGAAGTCGAGCTAGCGGCAATCCATGAAGAAATTACACTGGCTCTCAACTGAACTGAATCGGATATCCTAGTTGAGACGGATGAGGGAGTCCTGGATTAAGGGGTCCTCGGACAGCCGGACTATATGCGTATGCCGGACTGTTGGGCGATGAAGATACGAGATAGAAGACTTCGTCCCGTGTCCAGATGGGACTCTCCTTTGCGTGGAAGGCAAGCTTGGCGATTCGGATTAAAGATTCCTTTCTCTGTAACCGACTCTGTGTAACCCTAGCCCCCTCCGGTGTCTATATAAACCGGAGGGTTTAGTCCGTAGGACAGAGAACAGTCATAACCACAGGCTAGCTTCTAGGGTTTAGCCTCTACGATCTCGTGGTAGATCAACTCTTGTAATACTCATACCATCAAGATCAATCAAGCAGGAAGTAAGGTATTACCTCCATCGAGAGGGCCCGAATCTGGGTAAACATTGTGTCCCCCGCCTCTTGTTACCATTAGCCTTAGACGCACAGTTCGGGACCCCCTACCCGAGATCCGCCGGTTTTGACACCGACATTGGTGCTTTCATTGAGAGTTCCACTGTGTCGTCACCATAAGGCTCGATGGCTCCTTCAATCATCAACAACGCCGTCCAGGGTGAAGTTTTTCTCCCTGGACAGATCTTCGTATTCGGCGGCTTCGCACTGCGGGCCAACTCGCTTGGCCATCTGGAGCAGATCGACAGCTACGCCCATGGCCATCAGGTCAGATTGGAACCTTGAACTACACTACCGACATCCGCGGAGACTTGATCTTCGATAGATCGAAGCCTATGAAGGCTGCGCCCCGCCACCACGATGAACATGACCTAAATCTGTCATCGGATGGTGTGCTGGAGATTGCACCTGTAACCGCACCGGCCCTAGATCCAGAGCAGAGCGCGCCAACCGAGGGCGGGAGGCTCAACCCCGCCACGGAAGCCGCGGACTCAACGGTGCAGAGCCGAGCACAGAGCCGACCCCCAACGAGGCCTGTGTCACCGGAACCTCGGACTCGTCTCCGGCTACAGGCTCCGAACCGCGTGTATCCGCACCCATTGAATCTGACTGGGCGCCAATCTTAGAGTTCAGCTCCACGGACATCTTCCAACACTCACCCTTGAGTGACGTGTTAAACTCATTAAAATCCCTCTCCTTGTCAGGGGATTCTTGGCCGAACTATGTCCGGCTTGAATGGGAAGCAGACGACGAAGAGCTTTGTTGCCCACCCACCACCCACTTGATAGCCACTGTCGACGATTTAACCGACATGCTTGATTTTGACTCCGAAGACATCGACGGTATGGACGATGATGCCGGAGAAGAACAGGAACCACCTCCCACAGGGCACTGGACAGCCACCTCCTCATACGATATATACATGGTGGATACACCCAAAGAAGACAATGGCGGTGACATAAAAGATCCAGTCGAGGATAAACTTCCTAAGAAGCAGTCTAAGTGCCGACGTCAGCGGCACGTCACGTGCTACCTCTTGAGCACTGCGTTGGATTTACCCGAAGAGGAGAGGATGATGCAGCAAAGTAGCGTAAGTATTTCCCTCAGTTTTTGAGAACCAAGGTATCAATCCAGTAGGAGACCACACACAAGTCCCTCGTACCTACACAAAATGATAGCTACTCGCAACCAACGCGATTAGGGGTTGTCAATCCCTTCACGGTCACTTACGAGGGTGAGATCTGATAGAGATGATAAATAATATTTTTGGTATTTTTGATAGATAGATGCAAAGTAAAAAGTAAAAGGCAAAGTAAAAGCAAAGCAAGTAAATAAAGCGATAGAGATTGATATGATGAGAATAGACCCGGGGGCCATAGGTTTCACTAGTGGCTTCTCTCAAGAGCATAAGTATTCTACGGTGGGTGAACAAATTACTGTTGAGCAATTGACAGAATTGAGCATAGTTATGAGTATATCTAGGCAATGATCATGTATATAGGCATCACGTCCAAGACAAGTAGATCGAAACGATTCTTCATCTACTACTATTACTCCACTCATCGACCGCTATCCAGCATGCATCTAGAGTATTAAGTAAAAAATAGAGTAACGCCTTAAGCAAGATGACATGATGTAGAGGGATAAATTCATGGAATATGATAAAAAAACATCTTGTTATCCTCGATGGCAACAATACAATACGTGTCTTGCAACCCTTTCTATCACTGGGTAAGAACACCGCAAGATTGAACCCAAAGCTAAGCACTTCTCCCATTGCAAGAACTACCAATCTAGTTGGCCAAACCAAAAGGATAATTCAAAGAGACTTGCAAAGATAACTCAATCATACATAAAAGAATTCAGAGAAGATTCAAATATTTTCCATAAATAAGTTGGATCATAAACCCACAATTCATCAGTCTCAACAAACACACCGCAAAAAGAAGATTACATCGAATAGATCTCCACGAGAGAGGGGGAGAACATTGTATTGAGTTCCAAAAAGAGAGAAGAAGCCATCTAGCTACTAGCTATGGACCCGAAGGTCTGAAGTAAACTACTCACACTTCATCGGAGGGGCTATGGTGTTGATGTAGAAGCCCTCCGTGATGGATGCCCCCTCCGGCGGAGCTCCGGAACAGGCCCCAAGATGGGATCTCGTGGATACAGAAGGTTGCGCCGGTGGAATTAGGTTTTTGGCTCCTGTTTTGATCGTTTGGGGGTACGTAGGTATATATAGGAGGAAGGAGTACGTCGGTGGAGCACCAGGGGGCCCACGAGGTAGGGGCGCCAGGGGCGCACCTCCACCTCGTGACCGCCTGCTTTGCTTGGAGTAGGGTCCATGTCTCCTGGATCACGTTCGGTGAGAAAATCACGTTCCCGAAGGTTTCATTCCGTTTGGACTTCGTTTGATATTTTGTTTCTTCGAAACACTGAAATAGGCAAAAAACAACAATTCTGGGCTGGGCCTCCGGTTAATAGGTTAGTCCCAAAAATAATATAAAAGTGGAAAATAAAGCCCAATATAGTCCAAAACAGTAGATAAAGTAGCATGGAGCAATCAAAATTTATAGATACGTTGGAGACGTATCAGGCATCCACAAGCTTAATTCCTGCTCGTCCTTGAGTAGGTAAATGATAAAAAAGAATTTTTGATGCGGAGTGATACTTTGGCATAATTTCAATGTAAATCTTCTTAATTGTGATATGAATATTCAAATCCGAAAGATTCAAGACAAAAGTTCATATTGACATAAAAAACAATAATACTTCAAGCATACTAATCAAAGCAATCATGTCTTCTCAAAATAACATGGCCAAAGAAAGTTATCCCTACAAAATCATATAGTCTGGCTATGCTCCATCTTCCCCACACAAAATATTTAAATCATGCACAACCCTGATGACAAGCCAAGCAATTGTTTCATACTTTAACATTCTCAAAACTTTTTCAATCTTCACGCAATACATGAGCATGAGCCATGGATATAGCACTATGTGGAATAGAATGGTGATTGTGGAGAAGACAAAAAGAGGGAAGATAGTCTCACATTAACTAGGCGTATCAACGGCCTATGGAGATGCCCATCAATAGATATCAATGTGAGTGAGTAGGGATTGCCATGCAACGGATGCACTAGAGCTATAAGTATATGAAAGCTCTACAAAAGAAACTAAGTGGGTGTGCATCCAACTTGCTTGCTCACGAAGACCTAGGACATTTTGAGGAAGCCCATCATTGGAATATACAAGCCAAGTTCTATAATGAAAAATTCCCACTAGTATATGAAAGTGACAAAATGAGAGACTCTCTATCATGAAGATCTTCGTGCTACTTTGAAGAACAAGTGTGGTAAAAGGATAGTAGCATTGTCCCTTCTCTCTTTTTCTCTCATTTTTTTCTTTTTTTTATTTGGGCCTTTTTTTTTATTTATTTTTTGTCCGGAGTCTTATCCCGACTTGTGGGGGAATCATAGTCTCCATCATCCTTTCCTCACTTGGGACAATGCTCTAATAATGATGATCATCACACTTTTATTTTTCTTACAACTCAACAATTACAACTCGATACTTAGAACAAAGTATGACTCTATATGAATGCCTCCGGCGGTGTACCGGGATATGCAATGAATCATGAGTGACATGTATGAAAGAATTATGAACAGTGGCCTTGCCACAAATACGATGTGAACTACATGATCATGCTAGCAATATGACAATGATGGAGCGTGTCATAATAAACGGAACGGTGGAAAGTTGCATGGCAATATATCTCGGAATGGCTATGGAAATGCCATGATAGGTAGGTATGGTGGCTGTTTTGAGGAAGGTATATGGTGGGTGTATGATACCGGCGAAAAGTGCACGGTATTAGAGAGGCTAGCAAAGGTGGAAGGATGGGAAAAAGTGTGTATAATCCATGGACTCAACATTAGTCATAAAGAACTCATATACTTATTGCAAAAATCTAGAAGTTATCAAAGCAAAGTATTACGCGCATGCTCCTAGGGGGATAGATTTGTAGGAAAAGACCATCGCTCGTCCCCGACCGCCACTCATAAGGAAGACAATCAATAAATAAATCATGCTCCGAGTTCATCACATAACGGTTCACCATACGAGCATGCTACGGGAATCACAAATTTCAACACAAGTATTCTTTGAATCCACAACTACTCAACTAGCATAACTTTAATATTATCACTTCCATATCTCAAAACAATTATCAAGCATCAAACTTATCTTAGTATTCAACGCACTCAAAAGAAAGTTTCACATATCTTGAATACCAAGTGTATTAACATTGAGGAAATTACCATGCTATTAACGACTCTCAAAATAATCTAAGTGAAGCATGAGAGATCAATAGTTTCTTTAAAACAAATCCACCACCGTGCTCTAAAAGATCTAAGTGAAGCACTAGAGCAAAAATTATCACGCTCAAAAGATATAAGTGAAGTACTATGAGCAAAACGATCAAGCTCAAAAGATATAAGTGAAGCACATAGAGTATTCTATCAAATTCCAATTCATGTATGGCTCTCTCAAAAGGTGTGTACAGCAAGGATGATTGTGGTAAACTAACAAGCAAAGACGCAAATAATACAAGACACTCCAAGCAAAACACATATCATGTGGTGAATAAAAATATAGCTCCAAGTAAATTACCGATGGAAGTGGATTTAAAGAGGGATGCCTTCAGGGCATCCCAAGCTTTGACTTTTTGGTGTCCTTGGATTATCTTGGGGGTGCCATGGGCATCCCCAAGCTTAGGCTCTTGCCACTCCTTGTTCCATAATCCATCAAAAGAATTCACTCAAAACTTGAAAACTTCACAACACAAAACACAACAGAAATATCGTGAGCTCCGTTAGAGAAAGAAAACAAAGAACTGCTTAAGGTACTGTAATGAACTCATTCTTTATTTATATTGTTGTTAAACCTACTGTATTCTAACTTCTCTATGGATTATAAACTATTTTATTAGCCATAGATTCATAAAATAAGCAAACAACACACGTAAAACAGAATCTGTCAAAAACAGAGCAGTCTGTAGCAATCTGTAACTAACGCAAACTTCTGGAACTCTAAAAATTCTACCAAAATAGGAAGTCCTGTACAATTTTTTTATTGAACAGCAGCAAAAATAATAAATGCGAAAGCATGTTCCTGTGATTTAACAAAATTATATTCGTGCGCCCAAAGTTTCTGCTTTTCAGCAGAATCAAATCAACTATCATCGTAGGTTATCATATAGGTTCTACTTGGCACAAACACTAATTAAAAGATAAAACCACATCCAAACAGAGGCTAGACGGATTATTTATTCCTAAACAGAAGAAAAAACAAAAAACACAAAATAAAATTGGGTTGCCTCCCAACAAGCGCTATCGTTTAACGCCCCTAGCTTGGCATAAAAGCAAGGATAGATCTAGGTATTGCCATCTTTGGTAGGCAATTCTTCAATTAGGCATCTACCTCCTTTACAATTTTCCTTCTTTCTAGTAATTGTCAAATTTTCAGGCAAAAGATCGAAAAATTCATTCATAGGAAAAGGTTCCTTAATGATGGTAAAAAGATTGGGATGAACACTTATAGATATAAGATCCGCAATTTCCTTACTAGATGATTCACCCTTATTCTTAGGAACATAAATAAGCTTAATGTTTTTAGTAGACGAACTTGGAGTGTTTTGTACAAAAGAAAAAGCGGTTCCCAAGTTTGTAATTATACCCTCAAGTTTATCGATTCTTGTGGAATCTAGATTTATTTTCTCATTAACTACGGGTTCTTTTTCTTTAATATTTTTCAAAGTCATTCCTACCTTAGATCCATATTGGGTAACTTGATTGTGGATCTTTTTGTCAAGATTTTCAATTTATTCAATGGTAGCAACTTTATTTTCAATAATTTCAAGTCTTTGCATAACATGCTCCAAAGTTAACGTAGTTCCATTAATCAAAAGAGGTGGTGAGGCTAGTAAATCTATTAAAGCATTATAAGAATCAAAAGTATGGCTACCCAAGAAATTCCCTCCTGTAATGGTATCAAGGATATATCTATACCAAGGATTAGCACCTACGTAAAAATTACGAAGAAGAACTGAAGTAGATTGCTTCCTAGTAAATCTATTTTGAGCTTTGCAAATTCTATACCAAGCATCTTTCAGATTTTCTCCCTCCCTTTGCTTAAAATTTAGAACTTCATTCTCGGGAGATAACGGAGAAGATAAGAGGCTAGTCATGGCGACAAGCAAACTAACACATGAGCAAACAGAAAGGCAACGGGAAAAAGGCAAACGGGAAAGAGAGTAGGAGATTGGGAAAGAGAGGGTGAATAAAACGGCAAGGGTGAAGTGGGGGAGAGGAAAACGAGAGGCAAATGGCAAATAATGTAATGCGAGAGATAGGGATTGTGATGGGTACTTGGTATAGTTGACTTGCTTGCGTGAGCCTCCCCGGCAACGGCGCTAGCAATTCTTCTTGCTACCTCTTGAGCACTGCGTTGGATTTCCCCGAAGGTGAGAGGATGATGCAGCAAAGTAGCGTAAGTATTTCCCTCAGTTTTGAGAACCAAGGTATCAATCCAGTAGGAGACCACGCACAAGTCCCTCGTACCTACACAAAACGATAGCTACTCGCAACCAACGCGATTAGGGGTTGTCAATCCCTTCACGGTCACTTACGAGGGTGAGATTTGATAGGGATGATAAATAATATTTTTGGTATTTTTGATAGATAGATGCAAAGTAAAAAGTAAAAGGCAAAGTAAAAGCAAAGCAAGTAAATAAATCGATAGAGATTGATATGATGAGAATAGACCCGGGGGCCATAGGTTTCACTAGTGGCTTCTCTCAAGAGCATAAGTATTCTACGGTGGGTGAACAAATTACTGTTGAGCGATTGACAGAATAGAGCATAGTTATGACTATATCTAGGCAATGATCATGTATATAGGCATCACGTCCAAGACAAGTAGATCGAAACGATTCTGCATCTACTACTATTACTCCACTCATCGACCGCTATCCAGCATGCATCTAGAGTATTAAGTAAAAAATAGAGTAACGCCTTAAGCAAGATGACATGATGTAGAGGGATAAATTCATGCAATATGGTAAAAAACATCTTGTTATCCTCGATGGCAACAATACAATACGTGTCTTGCAACCCTTTCTGTCACTTGGTAAGAACACCGCAAGATTGAACTCAAAGCTAAGCACTTCTCCCATTGCAAGAACTACCAATCTAGTTGGCCAAACCAAAAGGATAATTCGAAGAGAATTGCAAAGATAACTCAATCATACATAAAAGAATTCAGAGAAGATTCAAATATTTTCAATAGATAAGTTGGATCATAAACCCACAATTCATCGGTCTCAACAAACACACCGCAAAAAGAAGATTACATCGAATAGATCTCCACGAGAGAGGGGGAGAACATTGTATTGAGATCTAAAAAGAGAGAAGAAGCCATCTAGTTACTAGCTATGGACCCGAAGGTCTGAAGTAAACTACTCACACTTCATCGGAGGGGCTATGGTGTTGATGTAAAAGCCCTCCATGGTGGATGCCCCTCTGGCGGAGCTCCAGAACAGGCCCCAAGATGGGATCTCGTGGACACAGAAGGTTGCGGCGGTGGAATTAGGTTTTTGGCTCCTGTTCTGATCGTTTGGTATATAGGAGGAAGGAGTACGTCAGTGGAGCACCAGGGGGCCCACGAGGTAGGGGGCGCCCTCCACTCTCGTGACCGCCTCTGGCACTGCTTGGAGTAGGGTCCAAGTCTCCTGGATCACGTTCGGTGAGAAAGTCACGTTCCCGAAGGTTTCATTCCGTTTGGACTTTGTTTGATATTCCGTTTCTTCCAAACACTGAAATAGGCAAAAAAAACAACAATTCTGGGCTGGGCCTCCGGTTAATAGGTTAGTCCCAAAAATAATATAAAAGTGGAAAATAAAGCCCAATATAGTCCAAAACAGTAGATAAAGTAGCATGGAGCAATCAAAAATTATAGATACGTTGGAGACGTATCAGGCATCCCCAAGCTTAATTCCTGCTCGTCCTCGAGTAGGTAAATGATAAAAAAGAATTTTTGATGCGGAGTGATACTTTGGCATAATTTCAATGTAAATCTTCTTAATTGTGATATGAATATTCAGATCTGAAAGATTAAAGACAAAAGTTCATATTGACATAAAAAATAATAATACTTCAAGCATACTAATCAAAGCAATCATGTCTTCTCAAAATAACATGGCCAAAGAAAGTTATCCCTACAAAATCATATAGTCTGGCTATCCTCCATCTTCCCCACACAAAATATTTAAATCATGCACAACCCCGATGACAAGCCAAGCAATTGTTTCATACTTTAACATTCTCAAAACTTTTTCAATCTTCACGCAATACATGAGCATGAGCCATGGATATAACACTATGTGGAATAGAATGGTGGTTGTGGAGAAGACAAAAAGAGGGAAGATAGTCTCACATCAACTAGGCGTATCAACAGGCTATAGAGATGCCCATCAATAGATATAAATGTGAGTGAGTAGGGATTGTCATGCAACGGATGCACTAGAGCTATAAGTATATGAAAGCTCTACAAAAGAAACTAAGTGGGTGTGCATCCAACTTGCTTGCTCACGAAGACCTAGGGCATTTTGAGGAAGCCCATCATTGGAATATACAAGCCAAGTTCTATAATGAAAAATTCCAACTAGTATATGAAAGTGACAAAATGAGAGACTCTCTATTATGAAGATCTTGGTGCTACTTTGAAGCACAAGTGTGGTAAAAGGATAGTAGCATTGTCCCTTCTCTCTTTTTCTCTCATTTTTTTTATTTCGGCCTTTCTCTTTTTTTTCTTTGGCCTCTTTTTTTTTCGTCCGGAGTCTCATCCCGACTTGTGGGGGAATCATAGTCTCCATCATCCTTTCCTCACTTGGGACAATGCTCTAATAATGATGATCATCACACTTTTATTTTTCTTACAACTCAACAATTACAACTCGATACTTAGAACAAAGTATGACTCTATATGAATGCCTCCGGCGGTGTACCGGGATATGCAATGAATCATGAGTGACATGTATGAAAGAATTATGAACGGTGGCCTTGCCACAAATATGATGTCAATTACATGATCATGCTAGCAATATGACAATGATGGAGCATGTCATAATAAACGGAACGGTGGAAAGTTGCATGGCAATATATCTCGGAATGGCTATGGAAATTCCATGATAGGTAGGTATGGTGGCTGTTTTGAGGAAGGTATATGGTGGGTGTATGATACCGGCAAAAAGTGGGCGGTATTAGAGAGGCTAGCAAAGGTGGAAGGATGGGAAAAAGTGCGCATAATCCATGGACTCAACATTATTCATAAAGAACTCATATACTTATTGCAAAAATCTAGAAGTTATCAAAGCAAAGTATTACGTGCATGCTCCTAGGGGGATAGATTGGTAGGAAAAGACCATCGTTCGTCCCCGACCGCCACTCATAAGGAAGACAATCAATAAATAAATCATGCTCCGAGTTCATCACATAACGGTTCACCATACGTGCATGCTACGGGAATCACAAATTTCAACACAAGTATTCTTTGAATCCACAACTACTCAACTAGCATAACTTTAATATTATCACTTCCATATCTCAAAACAATTATCAAGCATCAAACTTATCTTAGTTTTCAACGCACTCAAAAGAAAGTTTCACATATCTGGAATACCAAGTATATTAACATTGAGCAAATTACCATGCTATTAACTACTCTCAAAATAATCTAAGTGAAGCATGAGAGATCAATAGTTTCTTTAAAACAAATCCACCACCGTGCTCTAAAAGATCTAAGTGAAGTACTAGAGCAAAAATTATCACGCTCAAAAGATATAAGTGAAGTACTATGAGCAAAACGATCAAGCTTAAAAGATATAAGTGAAGCACATAGAGTATTCTATCAAATTCCAATTAATGTATGGCTCTCTCAAAAGGTGTGTACAGCAAGGATGATTGTGGTAACTAACAAGCAAAGATGCAAATAATACAAGACGCTCCAAGCAAAACACATATCATGTGGTGAATAAAAATATAGCTCCAAGTAAATTACCGATGGAAGTGGACGAAAGAGGGGATGCCTTCCGGGGCATCCCCAAGCTTTGACTTTTTGGTGTCCTTGGATTATCTTGGGGGTGCCATGGGCATCCCCAAGCTTAGGCTCTTGCCACTCCTTGTTCCATAATCCATCAAAAGAATTCACCCAAAACATGAAAACTTCACAACACAAAACTCAACAGAAATCTCGTGAGCTCCGTTAAAGAAAGAAAACAAAGAACTGCTTAAGGTACTGTAATGAACTCATTATTTATTTATATTGGTGTTAAACCTACTGTATTCTAACTTCTCTATGGATTATAAACTATTTTATTAGCCATAGATTCATCAAAATAAGCAAACAACACATGTAAAACAGAATCTGTCAAAAACAGAACAGTCTGTAGCAATCTGTAACTAACGCAAACTTCTGGAACTCTAAAACTTCTACCAAAATAGGAAGTCCTGAAAAATTTGTTTATTGAACGGCAGCAAAAATAATCAATGCGAAAGCATGTTCCTGTGATTTAACAAAATTATATTCGTGCGCGCAAAGTTTCTGCTTTTCAGCAGAATCAAATCAACTATCATCGTAGGTTATCCTATAGGTTCTACTTGGCACAAACACTAATTAAAAGATAAAACCACATCCAAACAGAGGCTAGACGGATTATTTATTCCTAAACAGAAGCAAAAACAAAAAACACAAAATAAAATTGGGTTGCCTCCCAACAAGCGCTATCGTTTAACGCCCCTAGCTAGGCATAAAAGCAAGGATAGATCTAGGTATTGCCATCTTTGGTAGGCAATTCTTCAATGAGGCATCTACCTCCTTTAGAATTTTCTTTCTTTCTAGTAATTGTCAAATTTTCAGGCAAAAGATCGAAAAATTCATTCATAGCAAAAGGTTCCTTAATGATGGTAAAAAGATTGGGATGAACACTTATAGATTTAAGATCCGCAATTTCCTTACTAGATGATTCACCCTTATTCTTAGGAACATAAATAAGCTTAGTGTTTTTAGTAGACGAGCTTGGAGTGTTTTGTACAGAAGAAAAAGCGGTTCCCAAGTTGGTAATGATACCCCTCAAGTTTATCGATTCTTGTGGAATCTAGCTTTATTTTCTCATTAACTACGGGTTCTTTTTCTTTAATATTTTTCAAAGTCATTCCTACCTTAGATCCATATTGGGTAATTTGATTGTGGATCTTTTTGTCAAGATTTTCAATTGATTCAATGGTAGCAACTTTATTTTCAATAATTTCAAGTCTTTGCATAACATGCTCCAAAGTTAACGTAGTTCCATTAATCAAAAGAGGTGGTGAGCCAAATAAATCTATTAAAGCATTATAAGAATCAAAAGTATGGCTACCCAAGAAATTCCCTCCGGTAATGGTATCAAGTATATATCTATACCAAGGATTAGCACCTACGTAAAAATTACGAAGAAGAACTAATGTAGATTGCTTCCTAGTAGATCTATTTTGAGCATTGCAAATTCTATACCAAGCATCTTTCAGATTTTCTCCCTCCCTTTGCTTAAAATTTAGAACTTCATTCCCGGGAGATAATGGAGAAGATAAGAGGCTAGTCATGACGACAAGCAAACTAACACACGAGCAAACAGAAAGGCAACGGGAAAGAGAGGAGGAGATTGGGAAAGAGAGGGCGAATAAAACAGCAAGGGTGAAGTGGGGGAGAGGAAAACGAGAGGCAAATGGCAAATAATGTAATGCGAGAGATAGGGATTGCGATGGGCACCTGGTATAGTTGACTTGCTTGCGTGAGCCTCCCCGACAACGGCGCCAGAAAATATTCTTGCTACCTCTTGAGCACTGCGTTGGATTTCCCCAAAGAGGAGAGGATGATGCAGCAAAGTAGCCTAAGTATTTCCCTCAGTTTTTGAGAACCAAGGTATCAATCCAGTAGGAGACCACGCACAAGTCCCTCGTACCTACACAAAACGATATCTAATCGCAACCAACGCGATTAGGGGTTGTCAATCCCTTCACGGTCACTTACGAGGGTGAGATCTGATAGAGATGATAAATAATATTTTTGGTATTTTTGATAGATAGATGCAAAGTAGAAAGTAAAAGGCAAAGTAAAAGCAAAGCAAATAAATAAAGCGATAGAGATTGATATGATGAGAATAGACCCGGGGGCCATAGGTTTCACTAGTGGCTTCTCTCAAGAGCATAAGTATTCTACGGTGGGTGAACAAATTACTGTTGAGCAATTGACAGAATTGAGCATAGTTATGAGTACATCTAGGCAATGATCATGTATATAGGCATCACGTCCAAGACAAGTAGATCGAAACGATTCTGCATCTACTACTATTACTCCACTCATCGACCGCTATCCAGCATGCATCTAGAGTATTAAGTAAAAAATAGAGTAACGCCTTAAGCAAGATGACATGATGTAGAGGGATAAATTCATGCATTATGATAAAAAAACATCTTGTTATCCTCGATGGCAACAATACAATACGTGTCTTGCAACCCTTTCTGTCACTTGGTAAGAACACCGCAAGATTGAACTGAAAGCTAAGCACTTCTCCCATTGCAAGAACTACCAATCTAGTTGGCCAAACCAAAAGGATAATTCGAAGAGACTTGCAAAGATAACTCAATCATACATAAAAGAATTCAGAGAAGATTCAAATACTTTCCATAGATAAGTTGGATCATAAACCCACAATTCATCGATCTCAACAAACACACCGCAAAAAGAAGATTACATCGAATAGATCTCCACGAGAGAGGGGGAGAACATTGTATTGAGATCTAAAAAGAGAGAATAAGCCATCTAGCTACTAGCTATGGACCCGAAGGTCTGAAGTAAACTACTCACACTTCATCGGAGGGGCTATGGTGTTGATGTAGAAGCCCTCTGTGGTGGATGCCCCTCCGTGAGCTGAACAGGCCCCAAGATGGGATCTCGTGGATACAGAAGGTTGCGGCGGTGGAATTAGGTTTTTGGCTCCTGTTCTGATCGTTTGGGGGTACGTAGGTATATATAGGAGGAAGGAGTACGTCGGTGGAGCACCAGGGGGCCCACGAGGTAGGGGGCACGCCCAGGGGGGCGCGCCCTCCACCCTCGTGACCGCCTCTGGCACTACTTGGAGTAGGGTCCAAGTCTCCTGGATCACGTTCGGTGAGAAAATCACGTTCCCGAAAGTTTCATTCCGTTTGGACTTCGTTTGATATTCCGTTTCTTCAAAACACTGAAATAGGCAAAAAAACAACAAATCTGGGCTGGGCCTCCGGTTAATAGGTTAGTCCCAAAAATAATATAAAAGTGGAAAATAAAGCCCAATATAGTCCAAAACAGTAGATAAAGTAGCATGGAGCAATCAAAAATTATAGATACGTTGGAGCGATCGATCGCATCCCCAAGCTTAATTCCTGCTCGTCCTCGAGTAGGTAAATGATAAAAAAGAATTTTTGATGCGGAGTGATACTTTGGCATAATTTCAATGTAAATCTTCTTAATTGTGATATGAATATTCAGATCCGAAAGATTCAAGACAAAAGTTCATATTGACATAAAAAATAATAATACTTCAAGCATACTTATCAAAGCTATCATGTCTTCTCAAAATAACATGGCCAAAGAATGTTTTGCCTACAAAATCATATAGTCTGGCTATGCTCCATCTTCCCCATACAAAATATTTAAATCATGCACAACCCCGATGACAAGCCAAGTAATTGTTTCATACTTTAACATTCTCAAAACTTTTTTAATCTTCACGCAATACATGAGCATGAGCCATGGATATAGCACTATGTGGAATAGAATGGTGGTTGTGGAGAAGACAAAAAGAGGGAAGATAGTCTCACATCAACTAGGCGTATCAACGGGCTATGGAGATGCCCATCAATAGATATCAATGTGAGTGAGTAGGGATTGCCATGCAACGGATGCACTAGAGCTATAAGTATATGAAAGCTCTACAAAAGAAACTAAGTGGGTGTGCATCCAACTTGCTTGCTCACGAAGACCTAGGGCATTTTGAGGAAGCCCATCATTGGAATATACAAGCCAAGTTCTATAATTAAAAATTCCCACTAGTATATGAAAGTGACAAAATGAGAAACTCTTTATCATGAAGATCTTGGTGCTACTTTGAAGCACAAGTGTGGTAAAAGGATAGTAGCATTGTCCCTTCTCTCTTTTTCTCTCATTTTTTTCTCTTTTTTTATTTGGGCCTTTCTCTTTTTTTTTGGCCTCTTTTTTTAATTTATTTTTCGTCCGGAGTCTCATCCCGACTTGTGGGGGAATTATAGTCTCCATCACCCTTTCCTCACTTGGGACAATGCTCTAATAATGATGATCATCACACTTTTATTTTTCTTACAACTCAACAACTACAACTCGATACTTAGAACAAAGTATGACTCTATATGAATGCCTCCGGCGGTGTACCGGGATATGCAATGAATCATGAGTGACATGTATGAAATAATTACGAACGGTGGCCTTGCCACAAATACGATGTCAACTACATGATCATGCTAGCAATATGACAATGATGGAGTGTGTCATAATAAACGGAACAGTGGAAAGTTGCATGGTAATATATCTCGGAATGGCTATGGAAATGCCATGATAGGTAGGTATGGTGGCTGTTTTGAGGAAGGTATATGGTGGGTGTATGATACCGGCGAAAAGTGCGCGGTAATAGAGAGGCTAGCAAAGGTGGAAGGATGGGGAAAAGTGCGTATAATCCATGGACTCAACATTAGTCATAAAGAACTCATATACTTATTGCAAAAATCTAGAAGTTATGAAAGCAAAGTATTACGCGCATGCTCCTAGGGGGATAGATTGGTAGGAAAAGACTATCGCTCATACCCGACCGCCACTCATAAGGAAGACAATCAATAAATAAATCATGCTCCGAGTTCATCACATAACGGTTCACCATACGTGCATGCTACGGGAATCACAAATTTCAACACAAGTATTATTTGAATCCACAACTACTCAACTAGCATAACTTTAATATTATCACTTCCATATCTCAAAACAATTATCAAGCATCAAACTTATCTTAGTATTCAACGCACTCAAAAGAAAGTTTCACATATCTTGAATACCAAGTATATTAACATTGAGCAAATTACCATGCTATTAACGACTCTCAAAATAATCTAAGTGAAGCATGAGAGATCAATAGTTTCTTTAAAACAAATCCACCACCGTGCTCTAAAAGATCTAAATGAAGCACTAGAGCAAAAATTATCACGCTCAAAAGATATAAGTGAAGTACTATGAGCAAAACGATCAAGCTCAAAAGATATAAGTGAAGCACATAGAGTATTCTATCAAATTCCAATTAATGTATGGCTCTCTCAAAAGGTGTGTACAGCAAGGATGATTGTGGTAAACTAACAAGCAAATACGCAAATAATACAAGACGCTCCAAGCAAAACACATATCATGTGGTGAATAAAAATATAGCTCCAAGTAAATTACCGATGGAAGTGGACGAAAGAGGGGATGCCTTCCGGGGCATCCCCAAGCTTTGACTTTTTGGTGTCCTTGGATTATCTTGGGGGTGCCATGGGCATCCCTAAGCTTAGGCTCTTGCCACTCCTTGTTCCATAATCCATCAAAAGAATTCACCCAAAACATGAAAACTTCACAACACAAAACTCAACAGAAATCTCGTGAGCTCCGTTAAAGAAAGAAAACAAAGAACTGCTTAAGGTACTGTAATGAACTCATTATTTATTTATATTGGTGTTAAACCTACTGTATTCTAACTTCTCTATGGATTATAAACTAATTTATTAGCCATAGATTCATCAAAATAAGCAAACAACACATGTAAAACAGAATCTGTCAAAAACAGAACAGTCTGTAGCAATCTGTAACTAACGCAAACTTCTGGAACTCTAAAAATTCTACCAAATAGGAAGTCCTGAAAAATTTGTTTATTGAACTGCAGCAAAAATAATCAATGCGAAAGCATGTTCCTGTGATTTAACAAAATTATATTAAATGTGGCAGAAAGTTTCTGCTTTTCAGCAGAATCAAATCAACTATCATCGAGGTTATCCTATAGGTTCTACTTGGCACAAACACTAATTAAAAGATAAAACCACATCCAAACAGAGGCTAGACGGATTATTTATTCCTAAACAGAAGCAAAAACAAAAAACACAAAATAAAATTGGGTTGCCTCCCAACAAGCGCTATCGTTTAACGCCCCTAGCTAGGCATAAAAGCAAGGATAGATCTAGGTATTGCCATCTTTGGTAGGCAATTCTTCAATGAGGCATCTACCTCCTTTAGAATTTTCTTTCTTTCTAGTAATTGTCAAATTTTCAGGCAAAAGATCGAAAAATTCATTCATAGCAAAAGGTTCCTTAATGATGGTAAAAAGATTGGGATGAACACTTATAGATTTAAGATCCGCAATTTCCTTACTAGATGATTCACCCTTATTCTTAGGAACATAAATAAGCTTAGTGTTTTTAGTAGACGAGCTTGGAGTGTTTTGTACAGAAGAAAAAGCGGTTCCCAAGTTGGTAATGATACCCCTCAAGTTTATCGATTCTTGTGGAATCTAGCTTTATTTTCTCATTAACTACGGGTTCTTTTTCTTTAATATTTTTCAAAGTCATTCCTACCTTAGATCCATATTGGGTAATTTGATTGTGGATCTTTTTGTCAAGATTTTCAATTGATTCAATGGTAGCAACTTTATTTTCAATAATTTCAAGTCTTTGCATAACATGCTCCAAAGTTAACGTAGTTCCATTAATCAAAAGAGGTGGTGAGCCAAATAAATATATTAAAGCATTATAAGAATCAAAAGTATGGCTACCCAAGAAATTCCCTCCGGTAATGGTATCAAGTAAATATCTATACCAAGGATTAGCACCTACGTAAAAATTACGAAGAAGAACTAAAGTAGATTGCTTCCTAGTAGATCTATTTTGAGCATTGCAAATTCTATACCAAGTATCTTTCAGATTTTCTCCCTCCCTTTGCTTAAAATTTAGAACTTCATTCCCGGGAGATAATGGAGAAGATAAGAGGCTAGTCATGACGACAAGCAAACTAACACACGAGCAAACAGAAAGGCAACGGGAAAGAGAGGAGGAGATTGGGAAAGAGAGGGCGAATAAAACAGCAAGGGTGAAGTGGGGGAGAGGAAAACTAGAGGCAAATGGCAAATAATGTAATGCGAGAGATAGGGATTGCGATGGGCACCTGGTATAGTTGACTTGCTTGCGTGAGCCTCCCGACAACGGCGCCGAGAAAATATTCTTGCTACCTCTTGAGCACTGCGTTGGATTTCCCCAAAGAGGAGAGGATGATGCAGCAAAGTAGCCTAAGTATTTCCCTCAGTTTTTGAGAACCAAGGTATCAATCCAGTAGGAGACCACGCACAAGTCCCTCGTACCTACACAAAACGATATCTAATCGCAACCAACGCGATTAGGGGTTGTCAATCCCTTCACGGTCACTTACGAGGGTGAGATCTGATAGAGATGATAAATAATATTTTTGGTATTTTGATAGATAGATGCAAAGTAGAAAGTAAAAGGCAAAGTAAAAGCAAAGCAAATAAATAAAGCGATAGAGATTGATATGATGAGAATAGACCCGGGGGCCATAGGTTTCACTAGTGGCTTCTCTCAAGAGCATAAGTATTCTACGGTGGGTGAACAAATTACTGTTGAGCAATTGACAGAATTGAGCATAGTTATGAGTACATCTAGGCAATGATCATGTATATAGGCATCACGTCCAAGACAAGTAGATCAAACGATTCTGCATCTACTACTATTACTCCACTCATCGACCGCTATCCAAAGATGCATCTAGAGTATTAAGTAAAAAACAGAGTAACGCCTTAAGCAAGATGACATGATGTAGAGGGATAAATTCATGCATTATGATAAAAAAACATCTTGTTATCCTCGATGGCAACAATACAATACGTGTCTTGCAACCCTTTCTGTCACTTGGTAAGAACACCGCAAGATTGAACCGAAAGCTAAGCACTTCTCCCATTGCAAGAACTACCAATCTAGTTGGCCAAACCAAAAGGATAATTCGAAGAGACTTGCAAAGATAACTCAATCATACATAAAAGAATTCAGAGAAGATTCAAATACTTTCCATAGATAAGTTGGATCATAAACCCACAATTCATCAATCTCAACAAACACACCGCAAAAAGAAGATTACATCGAATAGATCTCCACGAGAGAGGGGGAGAACATTGTATTGAGATCTAAAAAGAGAGAAGAAGCCATCTAGCTACTAGCTATGGACCCGAAGGTCTGAAGCAAACTACTCACACTTCATCGGAGGGGCTATGGTGTTGATGTAGAAGCCCTCTGTGGGGGATGCCCCCTCGTGAGCTTGAACAGGCCCCAAGATGGGATCTCGTGGATCTGAAGGTTGCGGCGGTGGAATTAGGTTTTTGGCTCCTGTTCTGATCGTTTGGGGGTACGTAGGTATATATAGGAGGAAGGAGTACGTCGGTGGAGCACCAGGGGGCCCACGAGGTAGGGGCACGCCCAGGGGGGCGCGCCCTCCACCCTCGTGACCGCCTCTGGCACTGCTTGGAGTAGGTTTCAAGTCTCCTGGATCACGTTCGGTGAGAAAATCACGTTCCCGAAAGTTTCATTCCGTTTGGACTTCGTTTGATATTCCGTTTCTTCAAAACACTGAAATAGGCAAAAAAACAACAAATCTGGGCTGGGCCTCCGGTTAATAGGTTAGTCCCAAAAATAATATAAAAGTGGAAAATAAAGCCCAATATAGTCCAAAACAGTAGATAAAGTAGCATGGAGCAATCAAAAATTATAGATACGTTGGAGACGTATCAGGCATCCCAAGCTTAATTCCTGCTCGTCCTCGAGTAGGTAAATGATAAAAAAGAATTTTTGATGCGGAGTGATACTTTGGCATAATTTCAATGTAAATCTTCTTAATTGTGATATGAATATTCAGATCCGAAAGATTCAAGACAAAAGTTCATATTGACATAAAAAATAATAATACTTCAAGCATACTTATCAAAGCTATCATGTCTTCTCAAAATAACATGGCCAAAGAAAGTTATGCCTACAAAATCATATAGTCTGGCTATGCTCCATCTTCCCCATACAAAATATTTAAATCATGCACAACCCCGATGACAAGCCAAGTAATTGTTTCATACTTTAACATTCTCAAAACTTTTTTAATCTTCACGCAATACATGAGCATGAGCCATGGATATAGCACTATGTGGAATAGAATGGTGGTTGTGGAGAAGACAAAAAGAGGGAAGATAGTCTCACATCAACTAGGCGTATCAACGGGCTATGGAGATGCCCATCAATAGATATCAATGTGAGTGAGTAGTGATTGCCATGCAACGGATGCACTAGAGCTATAAGTATATGAAAGCTCTACAAAAGAAACTAAGTGGGTGTGCATCCAACTTGCTTGCTCACGAAGACCTAGGGCATTTTGAGGAAGCCCATCATTGGAATATACAAGCCAAGTTCTATAATGAAAAATTCCCACTAGTATATGAAAGTGACAAAATGAGAAACTCTTTATCATGAAGATCTTGGTGCTACTTTGAAGCACAAGTGTGGTAAAAGGATAGTAGCATTGTCCCTTCTCTCTTTTTCTCTCATTTTTTTCTCTTTTTTTATTTGGGCCTTTCTCTTTTTTTTTCTGTGGCCTCTTTTTTTAATTTATTTTTCGTCCGGAGTCTCATCCCGACTTGTGGGGGAATTATAGTCTCCATCACCCTTTCCTCACTTGGGACAATGCTCTAATAATGATGATCATCACACTTTTATTTTTCTTACAACTCAACAACTACAACTCGATACTTAGAACAAAGTATGACTCTATATGAATGCCTCCGGCGGTGTACCGGGATATGCAATGAATCATGAGTGACATGTATGAAATAATTACGAACGGTGGCCTTGCCACAAATACGATGTCAACTACATGATCATGCTAGCAATATGACAATGATGGAGTGTGTCATAATAAACGGAACAGTGGAAAGTTGCATGGCAATATATCTCGGAATGGCTATGGAAATGCCATGATAGGTAGGTATGGTGGCTGTTTTGAGGAAGGTATATGGTGGGTGTATGATACCGGCGAAAAGTGCACGGTATTAGAGAGGCTAGCAAAGGTGGAAGGATGGGAAAAAGTGCGTATAATCCATGGACTCAACATTAGTCATAAAGAACTCATATACTTATTGCAAAAATCTAGAAGTTATCAAAGCAAAGTATTACGCGCATGCTCCTAGGGGGATAGATTTGTAGGAAAAGACCATCGCTCGTCCCCGACCGCCACTCATAAGGAAGACAATCAATAAATAAATCATGCTCCGAGTTCATCACATAACGGTTCACCATACGAGCATGCTACGGGAATCACAAATTTCAACACAAGTATTCTTTGAATCCACAACTACTCAACTAGCATAACTTTAATATTATCACTTCCATATCTCAAAACAATTATCAAGCATCAA
Source organism: Aegilops speltoides (assembly GCA_021437245.1). Classification (NCBI taxonomy): domain Eukaryota; kingdom Viridiplantae; phylum Streptophyta; class Magnoliopsida; order Poales; family Poaceae; genus Aegilops; species Aegilops speltoides. The sequence continues at coordinate 458,311,472 of CM038147.1, read as the reverse complement.
ACTTATCTTAGTATTCAACGCACTCAAAAGAAAGTTTCACATATCTTGAATACCAAGTATATTAACATTGAGCAAATTACCATGCTATTAACGACTCTCAAAATAATCTAAGTGAAGCATGAGAGATCAATAGTTTCTTTAAAACAAATCCACCACCGTGCTCTAAAAGATCTAAATGAAGCACTAGAGCAAAAATTATCACGCTCAAAAGATATAAGTGAAGTACTATGAGCAAAACGATCAAGCTCAAAAGATATAAGTGAAGCACATAGAGTATTCTATCAAATTCCAATTAATGTATGGCTCTCTCAAAAGGTGTGTACAGCAAGGATGATTGTGGTAAACTAACAAGCAAAGACGCAAATAATACAAGACGCTCCAAGCAAAACACATATCATGTGGTGAATAAAAATATAGCTCCAAGTAAATTACCGATGGAAGTGGACGAAAGAGGGGATGCCTTCCGGGGCATCCCCAAGCTTTGACTTTTTGGTGTACTTGGATTATCTTGGGGGTGCCATGGGCATCCCCAAGCTTAGGCTCTTTCCACTCCTTGTTCCATAATCCATCAAAAGAATTCACCCAAAACATGAAAACTTCACAACACAAAACTCAACAGAAATCTCGTGAGCTCCATTAAAGAAAGAAAACAAAGAACTGCTTAAGGTACTGTAATGAACTCATTATTTATTTATATTGGTGTTAAACCTACTGTATTCTAACTTCTCTATGGATTATAAACTAATTTATTAGCCATAGATTCATCAAAATAAGCAAACAACACATGTAAAACAGAATCTGTCAAAAACAGAACAGTCTGTAGCAATCTGTAACTAACGCAAACTTCTGGAACTCTAAAAATTCTACCAAAATAGGAAGTCCTGAAAATTTTGTTTATTGAACTGCAGCAAAAATAATCAATGCAAAAGCATGTTCCTGTGATTTAAAAAAATTATATTCGTGCGCGCAAAGTTTCTGCTTTTCAGCAGAATCAAATCAACTATCATCGTAGGTTATCCTATAGGTTCTACTTGGCACAAACACTAATTAAAAGATAAAACCACATCCAAACAGAGGCTAGACGGATTATTTATTCCTAAACAGAAGCAAAAACAAAAAACACAAAATAAAATTGGGTTGCCTCCCAACAAGCGCTATCGTTTAACGCCCCTAGCTAGGCATAAAAGCAAGGATAGATCTAGGTATTGCCATCTTTGGTAGGCAATTCTTAAATGAGGCATCTACCTCCTTTAGAATTTTCTTTCTTTCTAGTAATTGTCAAATTTTCAGGCAAAAGATCCAAAAATTCATTCATAGCAAAAGGTTCCTTAATGATGGTAAAAAGATTGGGATGAACACTTACAGATTTAAGATCCGCAATTTCCTTACTAGATGATTCACCCTTATTCTTAGGAACATAAATAAGCTTAGTGTTTCTAGTAGACGAGCTTGGAGTGTTTTGTACAGAAGAAAAAGCGGTTCCCAAGTTGGTAATGATACCCCTCAAGTTTATCGATTCTTGTGGAATCTAGCTTTATTTTCTCATTAACTACGGGTTCTTTTTCTTTAATATTTTTCAAAGTCATTCCTACCTTAGATCCATATTGGGTAATTTGATTGTGGATCTTTTTGTCAAGATTTTCAATTGATTCAATGGTAGCAGCTTTATTTTCAATAATTTCAAGTCTTTGCATAACATGCTCCAAAGTTAACGTAGTTCCATTAATCAAAAGAGGTGGTGAGCCAAATAAATCTATTAAAGCATTATAAGAATCAAAATTATGGCTACCTAAGAAATTCACTCCGTTAATGGTATCAAGTATATATCTATACCAAGAATTAGCACCTACGTAAAAATTATGAAGAAGAACTAAAGTAGATTGCTTCCTAGTAGATCTATTTTGAGCATTGCAAATTCTATACCAAGCATCTTTCAGATTTTCTCCCTCCCTTTGCTTAAAATTTAGAACTTCATTCCCGGGAGATAACGGAGAAGATAAGAGGCTAGTCATGACGACAAGCAAACTAACACACGAGCAAACAGAAAGGCGACGGGAAAAAGGCAAACGGGAAAGAGAGGAGGAGATTGGGAAAGAGAGGGCGAATAAAACGGCAAGGGCGAAGTGGGGGAGAGGAAAACGAGAGGCAAATGGCAAATAATGTAATGCGAGAGATAGGGATTGCGATGGGCACCTGGTATAGTTGACTTGCTTGCGTGAGCCTCCCCGACAACGGCGCGAGAAAATATTCTTGCTACCTCTTGAGCACTGTGTTGGATTTCCCCGAAGAGGAGAGGATGATGCAGCAAAGTAGCGTAAGTATTTCCCTCAGTTTTTGAGAACCAAGGTATCAATACAGTAGGAGACCACGCACAAGTCCCTCGTACCTACACAAAACGATAGCTACTCGCAACCAACGCGGTTAGGGGTTGTCAATCCCTTCACGGTCACTTACGAGGGTGAGATCTGATAGAGATGATAAATAATATTTTTGGTATTTTTGATAGATAGATGCAAAGTAAAAAGTAAAAGGCAAAGTAAAAGCAAAGCAAGTAAATAAAGCGATATAGATTGATATGATGAGAATAGACCCGGGGGCCATAGGTTTCACTAGTGGCTTCTCTCAAGAGCATAAGTATTCTACGGTGGGTGAACAAATTACTGTTGAGCGATTGACAGAATTGAGCATAGTTATGACTATATCTAGGCAATGATCATGTATATAGGCATCACGTCCAAGACAAGTAGATCAAACGATTCGCATCTACTACTATTACTCCACTCATCGACCGCTATCCAAAGATGCATCTAGAGTATTAAGTAAAAAATAGAGTAACGCCTTAAGCAAGATGACATGATGTAGAGGGATAAATTCATGCAATATGGTAAAAAACATCTTGTTATCCTCGATGGCAATAATACAATACGTGTCTTGCAACCCTTTCTGTCACTTGGTAAGAACACCGCAAGATTGAACCCAAAGCTAAGCACTTCTCCCATTGCAAGAACTACCAATCTAGTTGGCCAAACCAAAAGGATAATTCGAAGAGACTTGCAAAGATAACTCAATCCTACATAAAAGAATTCAGAGAAGATTCAAATATTTTCCATAGATAAGTTGGATCATAAACCCACAATTCATCGGTCTCAACAAACACACCGCAAAAAGAAGATTACATCGAATAGATCTCCACGAGAGAGGGGGAGAACATTGTATTGAGATCCAAAAAGAGAGAAGAAGCCATCTAGCTACTAGCTATGGACTCGAAGGTCTGAAGTAAACTACTCACACTTCATCGGAGAGGCTATGGTGTTGATGTAGAAGCCCTCCGTGGTGGATGCCCCCCCGTGAGCTCCTAACAGGCCCCAAGATGGGATCTCGTGGATACAGAAGGTTGCGGCGGTGGAATTAGGTTTTTGGCTCCTGTTCTGACCGTTTGGGGGTACGTAGGTATATATAGGAGGAAGGAGTACGTCGGTGAAGCACCAAGGGGCCCACGAGGTAGGGGGGCGCACCCATGGGGGCGCCTTCCACCCTCATGACCGCCTCTGGCACTGCTTGGAGTAGGGTCCAAGTCTCCTGGATCACATTCGGTGAGAAAATCACGTTCCCGAAGGTTTCATTCTGTTTGGACTTCGTTTGATATTCCGTTTCTTCGAAACACTGAAATAGGCAAAAAACAGCAATTCTGGGCTGGGCCTCCGGTTAATAGGTTAGTCCCAAAAATAATATAAAAGTGGAAAATAAAGCCCAATATTGTCCAAAACAGTAGATAAAGTAGTATGGAGCAATCAAAAATTATAGATACGTTGGAGACGTCTCATCACGCCATGGTAAAAATAGCGATACCAGCACAAGAGAGGATAGCATTCCGGACGATGTCGAAGACAACGAAGACCCCGCCAAGCTAAGTGTCGAACAGGCTGGACAGGAAGATTGGCGAGCTAGCCCCGACGAACAGGCCGTGAACGATGATTCGGAAGACAGCAATTATATGCCCCTCTCCGAGGACGAGGTGAGCCTCGGCGACGAAGAACTTATCGTGCCTGAGGACCCTGTAGAATAGGAGCGTTTCAAGCGTCGGCTTATAGCCACTGCAAAAAGCCTGAAAAAGAAGCAGCAGCAGCTTTGAGCTGATCAAGATCTGCTCACTGATAGATGGACTAAGGTCCTGGCAGCCGAGGAATACGGACTCGAGCGCCCAACAAAAAGTTACCCGAAGCGCAAATTACTACCTCAATTTGATGACGAGGCACCAGAGCTGGCACTACCAGCACATAATGCGGCTGATCGTCCACCACGTGGCCGGGATAAAATGGCAGTCTAGCACAAGCACCAGCCGGCATTGCCTCATCGAACAAATTGGAACACAACAACTCAGGGATACACACATGACCTGCGATACGACTAGGAGAACAAAGCAGGCCAGAACAGATAGATCTACGGGTCGCACGGATGCGCCCCAATGCACAACGAAGACCACCACGCCGAATATGACAAATACACACCTGTCCGGGCCGAATACCACAGACCGGCTTCATTTGAGCTGCGTCGCGGCGTAGCCTGGCACAGAGGCGCCGTGCACTCCCTATGCTTCACTGATGAAGTAATGGAACATGAATTCCTAGAAGGGTTTTAACCCGTAAACATGGAATCATATGATGGAACAATAGATCCCATGGTATGAATCGAAGACTTCCTTCTCCATATACATATGGTCCGCGGCGATGACCTCCATGCCATCAAGTATCTCCTGCTAAAACTCAAGTGACCAGTTAGGCACTGGTTGAACAGTCTGCCCGAAAACAGTTTTGGCAGTTGGGAGAACCTGGAAGATGCATTCCTTGAAAACTTCCAGGGCACTTATGTCCGACCTCCAGATGCCGATGACCTAAGTCATACAATCCAACAGTCCGGAGAGTCAGCCAGGAAATTCTAGACTCGGATCTTAACTAAAAAGAACCAAATCGTTAACTATCCGGATGCTGAAGCCTTAGCAGCCTTTAAACATAACATCTGCGACGAATGGTTCACCCGACACCTCGGCCAAGAGAAGCTGAAGTCCATGGCAGCCCTCACGATGCTCATGACTCGCTTTTGTGCGGGCAAGGATAGCTGGCTAGCTTGTAGCAATAGCACCTCAAGCAAACCTGGCACCTCTGAAGCCAAAGATAGCAACAGCAAGCCCTGACGCAATAGACACAAGCGTCGAAATAACGGCGATAGCGTCGAAGACACGGCCGTCAATGCTGGATTCAGTGGCTCTAAGTCCGGTAAGCAGAAAAAGCCATTTAAAAGAAATAATCCGGGCCCGTCCAGTCTGGACCGCATACTCGGTCGCCCATGTCAAATCCACGACACCCTCGATAAACCAGCCAATCACACCAACAGAGAATGTTGGGTCTTTAAACAGGCTGGCAAGTTAAATGCTGAAAACAAGGAAAAGGGATCACCAAGTGACGACGATGAGGAACCCCGGCCGCCAAACACAGGGGGACAGAAGAAGTTTCCTCCCCAAGTGAAAACGGTGAATATGATATATGCTACTGATATCCCCAAAAGAGAGTGTAAGCGCACACTAAGGGACGTCTACGCGATGGAGCCAGTCGCCCCAAAATACAACCGGTGGTCCTACTGTTCGATCACCTTTGATCGAAGGGACCATCCGACCAGTATCCGTCACGGCGGTTCAACCGCACTGGTGCTTGACCCTATTATTGACGGATTCCACCTCACACGCGTCCTCATGGACGGTGGTAGCAGCCTAAACCTGCTTTATCAGGATACAGTGCGCAAAATGGGTATTGATCCCTCAAGGATCAAACCCACCAAAACCATCTTTAAAGGTGTCATACCAGGTGTAGAGGCCCGCTGCACGGGCTCAATCACACTGGAAGTGGTCTTAGGATCCCCGGATAATTTCCGAAGTGAAGAGCTACTCTTTGATATTGTCTCCTTCCGCAGTGGTTATCATGCACTGCTCGGACGAACTGCATTTGCCCATTTCAATGCGGTGCCATGCTATGCCTACCTTAAGCTCAAGATGCCCGGACCTCGCGGTGTTATAACAGTCAATGGAAATACGGAGCGCTCCCTCCGTACTGAGGAGCACACTGCGGCCCTTGCAGCAGAAGTACAGAATAGCCTCCTTAGGCAAAACCTCAATTCGGCAATAAAACCCCCGCACACTGTTAAGTGGGTCCGCGCTACTCTGCAATAGGACCATCCGGCTCGCCCACAGCTCAGCTAGCAATCCTGCCTTCGTCCCAGCCCCAATAAAGCAACGAAATTTGTGCCGCGCATACACAACTACACACTTAAAATACCATGGGCGTGAACGGAGGCACAGCTAGGCTGCGGCCCGCAACGTGGCTCAACCGCTCCTGGATCCGCATACCTTCACTTTTTTTCTTTCTTTCAGGGTTTTCACCTCTCAAGGCCTTTTCTGATAAACTTGCTCATCGGACCTGTAGCGGGACAGATACGCCAAGAAAGCTAGGGGCTCGGACGTACAAGGGAATACCCAGGTGGTCTTTGCTAACGATCGTCATACCTGTTTTAAATACCCGCACGCAGCTCGCTCTTGGTCATGGCATGTTACATAGCCTTATTTGCTTGTCGCACTACTTTGTTCAGATACGCCTTGACGTATCAATCAACTTACAATGAAAAATAATCGGTAGTGTTTGCCAATGACTTAATTTTTTTTGTCCATTTATTTTCAATTGCACCCGTACATTATGGTACGCCTTAACTCGCGAGGGGCTTCATCATGCCCCATAACACGACAAGAAAGACCGAACACTTTCACAGTACAGTTCGGCACCCCGAACTTATAGCATTATATGCATCGGCTCTGAATCATGTCTTTGGTCAATAGTTGGGTTTCCTGGCTCCTGTGCTTGCTACCTTACGTTCCGCTATATCGACTAGGGTAGTAAAGGGAGAACTACTGCGATTGTGTCCCGGTTCTTCCGGACGAGCACCTTAGTAGAGAAAGCCGAAAACCGACTGCCATGATGCGGCGAGAGCTGGTCGGCTGTTCGAGAGGTCTTCAAATCATTAGAGATTTTTTCCGCTTTATGCGAAGAATCGGTTTTTGTTTGATTAGGCGTGTATAGCGCCCCAACTTCAGCCTTCCGAATACTAGGGGCTACGCCAAAATTTAAAACTATAGAACTCCTATGGCTAAGTGGGGGTGATAAAGCTGTATAGTCTGATTGCCTTGTTCGTTGTGCTAAACACCTCCTTAAATGACCAAACATTTGGATAAAGATTGTTTAGATTTATCCCGAACACCCCTATACTAGTTACGTGGGGGCAGAAGCCGACGACTGGCCAACTCTCAAATTTTATAAACAGCTGCACAGGAGGTAAAATTTTAAATAACAAGCATTATATTACACAAAGACCTTGTTCAATATTACAGGACAGGATAAAATAATGCTTTGAAGGAAAAATGATATCCTTAGAACATTGCTCCGCCACAAGGCGGGCTCCCTTCATGACACTATCATAATACTCCTCGGGCTTGTGATGCTCCTTGCCCTTGGGCGGACCCTCGGTCATCAACTTTGTGGCATCCATCTTCGCCCAGTGCATCTTGGCGCGGGCAAAAGCCATCCGCGTACCTTCAATGCAGACCGACCGCTTGATAGCATTAAGCCGAGGGCAGGCACTGACCAGCCGCTTCACGAGTCTGAAGTAGCTACTAGGCATGGGCTCGGCAGGCCACAACCGGACTATTAGGTCCTTCATGGCCAGTGCGACCGCCTTGTGTAGCTCGACCAACTGCTTTAGCTGGTCGCTAAGGGGCAACGGATGTTCTGATCCAAGGTATTAAGACCAGAACAGCTTCTTCGTAGAGCTCCCTTCTTCGGCTCGAAAGAACTCTGCAGCATCGGATATGCTGCACAGCAGATCCGCAAACGCTCCTGGAAAAATCCAAATTCAGGTAAGTAAAAGGACCGCCTCCTTCACACTTGCTTTTGCATAATAAAAACCTTACCTGCCGCGACATCCTGGGCCACCTGTATTTACCGGAGGGCACTCTGGGCTTCGGCTCAGGCATCTTGCGTGCTCTGGTAGGCCTTGGCAAGTTCGGACTCCTGAGTCTTCGAATCACGCTCCAAGGACTCATACTTTTTGACGGTGTCCTGGAGCTCTTGCTGGACCTCGCTGACCCGGGCCTCTTGCTTCTCGCGCGCGGCACGTTCTTTAGCTGCTTTGTCCTTGGTCCCGGCCAACGCCTTCTTGAGGGCCGCTACTTCGGTCGCGGCCCCTAATAAAGTGCATGACATTTCAGTCAGTACGAACTCTTCATCTCTCCCAAATATAAAGCACCAGTTAGTGCATACCTTGGTTGTCCTCCAGTTGCTTCCTCACGAGGCCAAGTTCTTCCTCGGCCCGCTCCAGGTTCCCGCGTCAAGCCAGAGACCTCCGCAGTATGAGCGGCAGCGACGCCTGCTTATTCACAAAGACATTTTCTGTTAGTCTCTTGCAAAAAATACTTTGATCCTCTGTCTGATTCTTCTTTCCAAACAGCAAACAGAGCATCAGGGGCTACTATCTACAAGGTGATAGTCTTTTACAACTATATTACTTACCTCAAAGCATGTTAGAAGGCTAATGCAGGTTTCGGTCAATCCGCTTTGGCGGATTGGACTTTCTCAATCACCATACTCATAAGAGTACGGTGCTCTTCCATAATGGAAGCGCCTTGTAGCGCTTCCAACAATCTGTCCCGTGCCTCTGGATGGACAGAGGTCACTGGCGGAGGCGGCTTACCCCCCTTGTTCGGGAGAGGCTGCCTGCCCAAATCCGGAGCCACTTGGGTCTCCAGAGCTGTATCCGGCTGAGGGCCGAACTGGACTCGGCCCCCATCATCGGAGTATGTAGGGGTCTTTCCCCCCGTGTGCCAGGCAACCGGCCCTCCTTCCTCCGGCATCACCAGAACGGCCTCCCCTTGGCCCGATATCCTCAGGACAACACCTCGGTGTTGTCCGCGGCCTTATGGGAGGTGGCCATTGGAAGGGACTCGCTGTTCATCGCCGACGGATCCAGCGACCCCTTCGAAGAGGAGGAGAGCTCGATTTTGGATTGGGCTGGACTGCAGATGCATGGTCTAACACCTTAAAAAACGATAAAGTGAAAAGGCCGGAAATATTACCGCGTCCGGATATTGACGACTTGGCCAGGGGCTTGACCCTGGGCCCCCACTCCTCGCTGCTGTTGGCGGAGTAGTCCAGAAGGGAGATCTTTCCCTTCTTGGGCGCCTCGGCCTCCCCATGTGTGGAGGCCTTCCTCTTTTTTTTCCCAACAGGGGGTGAACGGGCCTCCTCCTCCTCCTCGTCGTCTTCGGCGAAGGAAGGCGTCTCTGCGTCTTCGGACGTCACGTCCAAGACACCCTTGCGGCGGTGACCCCCTCTGGTCCCTTTGGCTGCCTTCTTGGTTTTCTTTTCTGGCACCTCGTAAGGCGTCGGAAACAGCATCTTCGTCAGAAGAGGCATTTCTAGATCTTCGGGCAGTGGAGCCGGATAATTGATCTGCTCCGCTATCACTACCCAGGCCTGAAAAATTGGCATTGCAGCTTAGGCTCCTCCCGCAGGTATGCCGGCAAAGGATATACCTTGCAAACATAAAAAAACTTACCGGATTAGCCCGACGTTTTATGCTGAGCTCGCGATCTTTGGACGTGGGCGGTGGAACCTCGCCGGCCTTAAAAAGCACTTTACAGATGTCTTCCTGTGTCGTATCGAAGAGCTCCAGCAGTGTCTGGCGATTGGCCGGGTCGAACTCCCACAGGTTACAAGTCCGGATCTGGCACGGAAGAATCCGACAGAAGAGCACGACTTGGACCATGTTGACAAGCTTGATTTTCTTGTCAATCATGTTCTGGACGCACGTCTGGAGCCCGGTCACTTCTTCCGCTGAGCCCCAGGCTAAACCCTTCTCCTGCCAAGAGGTGAGCCGCATGGGGACTCCGGATCAGAATTCAGGGGTCGCTGCCCAGTTGGCGCCGCGCGGCTCGGTGATGTAGAAGCACCCTGATTGCCACCCCTTTACAGTCTCCATGAAGAAGCCCTCAGGCCAGGTGACATTGGGCATCTTGCCCACCATAGCGCCTCCGCACTCCGCTTGTTCGTCGCTCACCACCTTGGGCTTCGCATTGAAGGTCTTCAGCCATAGGCCAAAGTGAGGTGGGATGCGGAGGAAGGCCTCACACACGACAATAAATGCCTAAATGTTGAGGATGGAGTTGGGGGCTGATGTCTACTACACAACCTTCTTCTTGTAGACGTTGTTGGGCCTGCAAGTGCACAGGTTTGTAGGACAGTAGCAAATTTCCCTCAAGTGGATGACCTAAGGTTTATCAATCCGTAGGAGGCCTAGGATGAAGATGGTCTCTCTCAAACAACCCTGCAACCAAATAACAGAAAGTCTCTTGTGTCCCCAACACACCCAATACAATGGTAAATTGTATAGGTGCACTAGTTCGGCGAAGAGATGGTGATACAAGTGCAATATGGATGGTAGATAAAGGTATTTGTAATCTGATAATATAAAAACAGCAAGGTAACTAATGACAAAAGTGAGCGTAAACGGCATTGCAATGATAGGAAACAAGGCCTAGGGTTCATACTTTCACTAGTGCAAGTTCTCTCAACAATAATAACATAGATAGATCAGATAACAATCCCTCAACATGCAACAAAGAGTCACTCCAAAGCCACTAATAGCGGAGAACAAACGAAGAGATTATGGTAGGGTACGAAACCACCTCAAAGTTATTCTTTCGGATCGATCTATTCAAGAGTTCGTACTAGAATAACACCTTAAGACACAAATCAACCGACACCCTAATATCACCTAGATACTCCATTGTCACCTCAAGTATCCGTGGGCATGATTATACGATATACATCACACAATCTCAGATTCATCTATTCAACCAACACAAAATACTTCAAAGAGTGCCCCAAAGTCTCTACCGGAGAGTCAAGATGAAAACGTGTGCCAACCCCTATGCATAGGTTCATGGGCGGAACCCGCAAGTTGATCACCAAAACATACATCAAGTGGCACGTGATATCCCATTGTCACCACAGATAAGCACGTCAAGACATACATCAAGTGTTCTCATATCATTAAAGACTCAATCCGACAAGACAACTTGAAGGGGAAAACTCAATTCATCACAAGAGAGTAGAGGGGGAGAAACATCATAAGATCCAACTATAATAGCAAAGCTCGCGGTACATAAAGATCGTGCCATAGAGAGAACATGAGAGAGAGAGAGAGATCAAACACATAGCTACTGGTACATACCCTCAGCCCCGAGGGTGAACTACTCCCTCCTCGTCATGGATAGCGCCGGGATGATGAAGATGGCCACCGGTGATGGGTTCCCCCTCTGGCAAGGTGCCGGAATGGGCTCCCGATAGGTTTTTGGTGGCTACAGAGGCTTGCGGTGGTGGAACTCCCGATCTATCTTGATATTCGATGTTTTAGGGTACGTGGGCTTATATAGGCGAAAGAAGTGGGTCGGGGGAGCCTCGAGGGGCCCACGAGAGGGTAGGGCGTGCCCAGGGGGGTGGGCGCGCCCCCCTGTCTCGTGGGTCATAATCTTCCCAAAAATCACGCTGCCGAAGGTTTCATTCCGTTTGGACTCCATTTGATATTCCTTTTCTTCGAAATACTGAAACAGGCAATAAAACAACAATATGGGTTGGGCCTCCGGTTAGTAGGTTAGTCCCAAAAATGATATAAATGTGTAAAATAAAGCCCATAAACATCCAAAAGGGGTAATATAATAGCATGGAACAATCAAAAATTGTAGATACGTTGGAGACGTATCAACCATCCCCAAGCTTAATTCCTGCTTGTCCTCGAGTAGGTAAATGATAAAAACAGAATTTTTGATGTGGAATGCTACCTAGCATAATTCTCAATGTAATTTTCTTTATTGTGGCTTGAATGTTCAGATCCAAATGATTCAAAAATAAAAGTTCATATTGACATAAGAAATAGTGATACTTCAAGCATACTAATGAAAGTAATCATGTCTTCTCAAAATAAAATGGCCAAAGAAAGTTATCCCTACAAAATCATATAGTCTGGCTGTTGCTCTATCTTCATCACACAAAGTATTTAATCATGCACAACCCCGATGACAAGCCAAGCAATTGTTTCATACTTTAGCAATCTCAAACTTTTTCAACTTTCACGCAATACATGAGCGTGAGCCATGGACATAGCACTATATGTGGAATAGAATGGTGGTTGTGGAGAAGACAAAAAGGAGAAGATAGTCTCACATCAACTAGGCGTATCAACGGGCTATGGAGATGCCCATTAATAGATATCAATGTGAGTGAGTAGGGATTTCCATGCAATGGATGCACTAGAACTATAAATATATGAAAGCTCAACAAAAGAAACTAAGTGGGTGTGCATCCAACTTGCTTGCTCACGAAGACCTAGGGCATCTTGAGGAAGCCCATCATTGGAATATACAAGCCAAGTTCTATAATGAAAAATTCCCACTAGTATATGAAAGTGACAACATAGGAGACTCTCTATCATGAAGATCATGGTGCTACTTTGAAGCACAAGTGTGGAAAAAGAGATAGTAGCATTGTCCCTTCTCTATTTTCTCTCATTTTATATTTTTTTCTTCTTTTCTTTTTCTCTTTTTTTTCCTTTTTTTCTTTGGCCTTTCTTTTTTTTGGCCTTTTTGTTTTTTTGTAAAGTCCGAAGTCTCATCCCGACTTGTGGGGGAATCATAGCCTTCATCATCCTTTCCTAACTGAGACAATGCTCTAATTAATGAAGATCATCACACTTTTATGGATTTACAACTCAAGGATTACAACTCAAAGCTAGAACTAGATATGACTCTATATGAATGCCTTCGGCGGTGTACCGGGATATGCAATGAATCAAGAGCGACATGTATGAAAATTATGAAGGTGGCCTTGTCACAAATACAACGTCATTTACATGATCATGCAAAGAGCAATATGACAAAAGTAATGCGTGTCACATGAGCGGAACGGTGTAAAGTTGCATGGCAATATATCTCGGAATGGCTATGGAAATGCCATAATAGGTAGGTATGGTGGCTGTTTTGAGGAAGGTATATGGTGGGTGTATGGTACCGGTGAAAGTTTCGCGGCACAAAAGAGGCTAGCAATGGTGCAAGGGTGAAAGTGCGTATAATCCATGGACTCAACATTAGTCAAAAGAACTCATATACTTATTGTGAAAATCTACAAGTCATCAAAAATAAAGTATTATGCGCATGCTCCTAGGGGGATAGAATGGTAGGAAAAGACCATCGCTCATCCCCGACCGCCACCCATAAGGAAGACAATCAATAAATAAAATTGTGCTCCAACTTCATCACAAAGCGGTTCACCATACGTGCATGCTACGGGAATCACAAACCTCAACACAAGCATTTTTCATAATCACCTCAACTAGCATGACTTTAATATCACTACCTCCATATCTCAAAACAATTATCAAGTATCAAATTGATCATAGCATCCAATTCACTTTCTATGATAGTTTTATTATACCCAACTTGGATGCTCATCATTCTAGGACCAAATTTGTAACCATAGCAAATACTATGCTGTTCTAAAAGACTCTCAAAAATATATAAGTGAAGCATGAGAGACTAGCAATTTCTACAAAATATAACCACCGCCGTGCTCTAAAAGATATAAGTGAAGCACTAGAGCAAATGACAAACTACTCCGAAAAATATAAGTGAAGATCAATGAGTAGTCGAATAATTGTGTAACTATGTGAAAACTCTCTAACATTAAGGAATTTCAGATCTTGGTACTGTATTCAAACAGCAAGCAAAACAAAATAAAATGACATTGCAAGGATAGCACAACTCATGTGAAGAAGCAAAAACTTAGGCTCAACCGATACTAACCGATAGTTGTTGAAGAAGAAAGGTGGGATGCCTACCGGGGCATCCCCAAGCTTAGATGCTTGAGGCTTCTTGAAATATTATCTTGGGGTGCCTTGGGCTTCCCCAATCTTGAACTTTTGTGTCTCCTTAATTCCTCTCATATCATGGTTTCTCTATTTCTCAAAAGTTTCATCCACACCAAACTCAACAAGAACTCGTGAGATAGGTTAGTATAAACCAATGCAAAACCTTATCATTTTCTACTGTAACAAATCACTAAAATTATTATTCAACATTGGATACTAAATGCCTCTGCATATTTAACACTCCTATCCTCAAATAGAATCATTAAACAAGCAAACATATGCAAACAATGCAAACATAACAGCAATCTGCCAAAACAGTACAGTCTGTAAAGAATGCAAGAGTATCAATACTTAACTAACTCCAAAAATTATGAGAAAAATACTACGCTGTAGAAGATTTATCAGATCTCAATATTCAAAAAGTTTCAACATTATAGCGTGCCCTGACTTTTCTAGGGAATTTTTGCAACAGCGGTAAACTTTCTGTTTTCAAACAGCAACATGTATACTAGCAAAATAAGCATGGCAAAGGCTATCCTTGACTTTTTTATTGAAAATAAAGAAGCAAAACATTACTATAAATAACAGCAAGCAAATACTAACAAAAGAAAATGATGCTCCAAGCAAAACACATATCATGCGGTGAATAAAAATATAGCTCCAAGTAAAGTGACCGATGAACAAAGACGAAAGAGGGGATGCCATCCGGGGCATCCCCAAGCTTAGGCTTTTGGCTATTCTTGAATATAATCTTGGGGTGCCTTGGGCATCCCCAAGCTTAGGCTCTTGCCACTCCTTATTCCATAGTCCATCGAATCCTTACCCAAAACTTGAAAACTTCACAACACAAAACTCAACACAAAACTCGTAAGCTCCGTTAGTATAAGAAAAAAAAAACCACCACTTATGTACTGTAATGAACTCGTTCTAAATTCACATTGGTGTAATATCTACTGTACTCCAACTTATCTATGGTTCATACCCTCCGATACTACTCATAGATTCATCAAAATAAGCAAACAACACATAGAAAACAGAATCTGTCAAAAACAGAACAGTCTGTAGTAATATGTACCAAACGTATACTTCTGGAACTACAAAAATCCTACCAAATTAGGAAGTCCTCAGCAATTCGTGTACCAATCCAGAGAAAAAATAATCAGATCAGAATCACGTTTCTGTGAATTAACAAAACTAATTTACTGGGTGCAAAAATTTCTGATTCTCAGCAGGATCAACACAACTATAACCGTAAGCTATCATAAAGGTCTTACTTGGCACTTTATTGAAACAAAAGCTATAAAACATGATTACTGCAGTAGCATAATCATGTGAACACACAAAAATAGTAAGCTTAAATATTGGGTTGTCTCCCAACAAGCGCTTTTCTTTAATGCCTTTCTAGCTAGACATGATGATGACAATGATGCTCACAAAAAAGATAAGAATTGAAACATAACGGGAGCATCATGAAGCATATGACTAGCACATTTAAGTCTAACCCACTTCCTATGCATAGGGATTTTGTGAGCAAACAACTTATGGGAACAACAATCAACTAGCATAGGAAGGTAAAACAAGCATAGCTTCAAAATTTTAAGCACATAGAGAGGAAACTTGGTATTATTGCAATTCCTACAAGCATAAATTCCTCCCTCATAATAATTTTCAGTAGCATCATGAATGAATTCAACAATATAACCAGCACCTAAAGCATTCTTTTCATGATCTACTTGCATAGAAATTTTACTACTCTCCAGATAAGAAAAATTCTTCTCATTCGGAATAGTGGGAGTAAACTCAACAAAGTAACTATCATGTGAAGCATAATCCAATTGAAAACTAAAATCATGATGACAAGTTTCATGGTTAACATTATTCCTAATAGCATACAAGTCATCACAATAATCATCATAGATAGCAACTTTGTTCTCATAATCAATTGGAACCTCTTCCGAAATAGTGGATTCATCACTAAATAAGGTCATGACCTCTCCAAATCCACTTTCATAAATATAATAATCATAAATAGGAGGCATGGTTTCATCATAATAAATATTCTCATCAAAACTTGGGGGACAAAAAATATCATATTCATCAAACATAGCTTCCCCAAGCTTGTGGCTTTGCATAGCATTAGCATCATGGATATTCAAGGAATTCATACTAACGACATTGCAATCATGCTCATCATTCAAAGATTTAGTATCAAACATTCTATAAATTTCTTCTTCTAGAACTTGAGCACAATTTTCCTTTTCATCAAACTCACGAAAGATATTAAAAAGATGAAGCATATGAGACAAGCTTAACTCCATTTTTTTGTAGTTTTTCTTTTATAAACTAAACTAGTGATAAAACAAGAAACAAAAAGATTCAATTACAAGATCTAAATATATACCTTCAAGCACTCACCTCCCCGGCAACGGTGCCATAAAAGAGCTTGATGTCTACTACACAACCTTCTTCTTGTAGACGTTGTTGGGCCTGCAAGTGCACAGGTTTGTAGGACAGTAGCAAATTTCCCTTAAGTGGATGACCTAAGGTTTATCAATCCGTAGGAGGTGTAGGATGAAGATGGTCTCTCTCAAACAACCCTGCAACCAAATAACAGAAAGTCTCTTGTGTCCCCAACACACCCAATACAATGGTAAATTGTATAGGTGCACTAGTTCGGTGAAGAGATGGTGATACAAGTGCAATATGGATGGTAGATAAAGGTATTTGTAATCTGAAAATGTAAAAACAACAAGGTAACTAATGATAAAAGTGAGCGTAAACGGTATTGCAATGATAGGAAACAAGGCCTAGGGTTCATACTTTCACTAGTGCAAGTTCTCTCAACAATAATAACATAGATAGATCATATAACAATCCCTCAACATGCAACAAAGAGTCACTCCAAAGCCACTAATAGCGGAGAACAAACAAAGAGATTATGGTAGGGTACGGAACCACCTCAAAGTTATTCTTTCGGATCGATCTATTCAAGAGTTCATACTAGAATAACACCTTAAGACACAAATCAACCAAAACCCTAATGTCACCTAGATACTCCATTGTCACCTCAAGTATCCGTGGGCATGATTATACGATATGCATCACACAATCTCAGATTCATCTATTCAACCAACACAAAGTACTTCAAAGAGTGCCCCAAAGTCTCTACCGGAGAGTCAAGACGAAAACGTGTGCCAACCCCTATGCATAGGTTCATGGGCGGAACCCGCAAGTTGATCACCAAAACATACATCAAGTGGCACGTGATATCGCATTGTCACCACAGATAAGCACGGCAAGACATACATCAAGTGTTCTCAAATCATTAAAGACTCAATCCGACAAGACAACTTCAAGGGGAAAACTCAATTCATCACAAGAGAGTAGAGGGGGAGAAACATCATAAGATCCAACTATAATAGCAAAGCTCGCGGTACATCAAGATCATGCCATAGAGAGAACACGAGAGAGAGAGAGAGAGAGAGATCAAACACATAGCTACTGGTACATACCCTCAGCCCCGAGGATGAACTACTCCCTCCTCGTCATGGATAGCGCCGGGATGATGAAGATGGCCACCGGTGATGGGTTCCCCCTCCGGCAGGGTGCCGAAACGGGCTCCCGAGAGGTTTTTGGTGGCTACATAGGCTTGCGGCGGCGGAACTCCCGATCTATCTTGATATTCGATGTTTTTAGGGTATGTAGGCTTATATAGGCGAAAGAAGTCGGTCGGGGGAGCCTCGAGGGGCCCACGAGAGGGTAGGGCGCGCCCAGGGGGTGGGCGCGCCCCCTGTCTCGTGGCTTCCTCGATGCTCCCTTTACTTCAACTCCAAGCCTCCTGGGTCATAATCTTCCCAAAAATCACGCTGCCGAAGGTTTCATTCCGTTTGGACTCCATTTGATATTCCTTTTCTTCGAAATACTGAAACAGGCAATAAAACAACAATATGGGTTGGGCCTCCGGTTAGTAGGTTAGTCCCAAAAATGATATAAATGTGTAAAATAAAGCCCATAAACATCCAAAAGGGGTAATATAATAGCATGGAGACATCAAAAATTATAGATACGTTGGAGACCTATCAGGGGCCAAGTCGTGGAAGTCCAGCCCGTAGTAGAACATCAGTCCGCGAACGAACGGGTGGAGGGGGAACATCAGCCCGCGGACGAAGTGGGAAATAAATACCACCCTTTCTTGGGGCTCTGGGGTGGGGATGATCTGCCCCTTGGTCGGAAGCCGATGGGTGATGTCTTTGGACAGGTACCCGGCCTCCCGGAGCTTCTTGATGTCCTCCTTCTTGACGGAGGAGGCCATCCACTTGCCTCCAGCTCCGGATCTAGACATGATTGGAGTACTTTTTGGGCGAAGAGATGGGTGCTTGGGCGCTGGAGCTCGAGAACGGATGAGCAGAGGAAAAAGAGGGCGTGGGTGAAAGAGGGGAATCCTTATCCCTTTATAAAGGCAGTAAAAATCGTGCGCCTCCCTGTTCACCCTAAAACTCGCTTATTTCTCAAGCGCCATGCTGATGGCACGGTTGGGTTACCCATGCCCGTATTGATGAGAATCCCGTGATAAGGGGACACAATCTCTGCTTTGACAAGACGTGCCAATGAAACCGCGCCTCGAAATACGGAGGGGCAGGATAGAAAACGGTTCGAATAAAGACCAGGTCGTGGCGTGATGTCGCGCTATGAGTTGTCAGCAGATTGGACGCGTGGGATATTATACTCTCTACCGTGGTAAGTGGAATTTGTTTTGCAGAGCCGGACACGATTCTTATGTTCAGGATCTACTGTGGAGTATTCGGAGAAGGAACCCTCCTTGCAATGCCGAAGACAATCTGCGCGCCGGACTCATCGTCATTGAAGCCTGGTTCAGGGGCTACTGAGGGAGTCCTGGATTAAGGGGTCCTCGGACAGCCGGACTATATGCGTATGCCGGACTCTTGGGCTATGAAGATACGAGATAGAAGACTTAGTCCCATGTCCGAATGGGACTCTCCTTTGCGTGGAAGGCAAGCTTGGCGATTTGGATGTGAAGATTCCTTTCTCTATAACCTACTCTGTGTAACCCTAGCCCCCTCTGGTGTCTATATAAACCGGAGGGTTTAGTCCGTAGGACAGAGAACAATCATAACCATAGGCTAGCTTCTAGGGTTTAGCCTCTACGATCTTGTGGTAGATCAACTCTTGTAATACTCATATCATCAAGATCAATCAAGCAGGAAGTAGGGTATTACCTCCATCGAGAGGGCCTGAACCTGGGTAAACATTGTGTCCCCCGCCTCCTGTTACCATTAGCTTTAGACGCACAGTTCGGTACCCCCTACCCGAGATCCGCCGATTTTGACACCGACAACTGACAGCATGGATGCAATGCAGCTAATTTCGGCAGCCGGGAAGGACCATTCAGTAAACACCCACAGAGTTATGAAGATCATATCAATTCTCAAGAAAGGAGGGTTCAACTAATTGGATCAAGCATGGAGTAAATGTAGCTAGTCATACTCTCGCTCATATGGGACACACACAACAACAGTCTGCCTGCTAGTTGCGTTCCCCCTGACGAGATTGCGAGCATTGTTGCCACTGATTGTAATCACATTACCTAATTAATGGAATCCTCTTTAACGTAGAAAAAAACAGGGGTGGAACACAGCCAAACAAGTTCAAATTTCTATCCAGGTCTAAGATCAAAATAGCATACTCTAGTGCACAAGACCACTACAGCAAAGCATGAAGCTCAAACTGCATCATGTACGATAACAGTGTGGATTCAAGGGGGTAGGGGAAACTTGGAGGAAACTTCCAACACTGAGGAAATTGACAAAGTAATTTCAGATTTACCCTCGGATAGAGCTAGCCCGTGGGCATGATGGATTCAACTGTGCATTTGTTAAGAAATGTTGGCATATAATTGAGGAGGATATGCTAAACTGGTAAAGGACTTTTAGCTTGGAAAAGTCAATCTGTAGATTATTAATGTCTCTTTCATCACTCTCATCCCTAAGAAGGACAATCCCCCCCCCCAAATGATTTTAGGCTTGTTCACTATTGAACTATACCGTCAAGATCATCACTAAACTCTTGGCCTATATATCACAAGAGGTTATGCTAAAGATTTAGCATAAAATCAATATGGATTTCTCAAACAAGGATCAATCCAAGATTACCTAGCTTGTTCCTATGAGTATTTATTTCAATGTCGCTGACCTAAAGAGGATATTATCATTTTAAGAAAGCTTTTGACATGACACAACATAAAGTAATTTTGTATTCTTCCAAGCAAGAGGCTTTGGGCCCAAGTCAGATAGATGCAGATGATCATGTCAACTGGAACCTCATTTGTTCTATTAAATGGTGTTCCTCGAAACAGTTCCATTGAAAAAGGGGTGCAAGGCAGGGGACCCACTGCCCTGTTGGGGAATGTAGTAATTTCAAAAAAGTTCCTATGCACACGCAAGATCATGGTGATGCATAGTAACGAGAGGGGAGAGTGTTGTCTACGTACCCTCATAGACCGAAAGCGGAAGTGTTAGCACAACGCGGTTGATGTAGTCGTACGTCTTCACGATCCGACCGATGAAGTACCGAACGCACGGCACCTCCGAGTTCAGCACACGTCCAGCTCGATGACGTCCCTCAAACTCCGATCCAGCCGAGCTTTGAGGGAGAGTTCCGCCAGCATGACGGCGTGGTGACGACGATGATGTTCTACCGACGCAGGCCTTCGCCTAAGAACCACTACAATATTATCGAGGTGGATTATGGTGGAGGGGGGCACCGCACAGGGCTAATAGATCTCAAGGATCAATTGTTGTTTCTAGAGGTGCCCCCTGCCCCCGTATATAAAGGAGCAAGGGGGAGGCGGCCGGACTAGGAGGAGGGCGCGTCAAGGGGTGAGTCCTACTCCCACCGGGAGTAGGACTCCTCCTTTCCTTGTTGGAGTACGAGAGAAAGAAAGAGGGGGAGAGGAAGAAGGAAAAGGGGGATGCACCCCTTGTCCAATTTGGACCAGAGGGGGGCGCGCCTCCTTCCTTTTGGCCTCTCTCCTCTATTCCCGTATGGCCCAATAAGGCCCATATACTCCCCGGCGAATTCCCGTAACTCTCCGGTACTCCGATAAATACCCGAATCACTCGGAACCTTTCCAATGCCCGAATATAGTCGTCCAATATATCGACCTTTATGTCTCAACCATTTCGAGACTCCTCGTCATGTCCCCGATCTCATCCAGGACTCCGAACTACCTTCGGTACATCAAAACACATAACTCATAATATAACCGTCATCAAACTTTAAGCGTGCGGACCCTACGGGTTCGAGAACTATGTAGACATGACCGAGACACGTCTCTGGTCAATAACCAATAGTGGAACCTAGATGCTCATATTGGCTCCCACATATTCTACGAAGATCTTTATCGGTCAAACCGCATAACAACATACGTTGTTCCCTTTGTCATCGGTATGTTACTTGCCCAAGATTTTATCGTCTGTATCTTAATACCTAGTTCAATCTCGTTACCGGCAAGTCTCTTTACTCATTATGTAATGCATCATCCTGCAACTAAATCATTAGCTACATTGCTTGCAAGGCTTATAGTGATGTGCATTACCGAGAGGGCCCAGAGATACCTCTCCGACAATCGGAGTGACAAATCCTAATCTCGAAATCGCCAACTCAACATGTACCTTCGGAGACACCAGAGCTCCTTTATAATCACCCGATTACGTTGTGACGTTTGGTAGCACACAAAGTGTTCCTCTGGTAAACGGGAGTTGCATAATCTCATAGTCATAGGAACATGTACAAGTCATGAAGAAAGCAATAGCAACATACTAAACGATCAAGTGCTAAGTTAACGGAATGGGTGAAGTCAATCACATCATTCTCCTAATGATGTGATCCCGTTAATCAAATGACAACTCATGTCTATGGTTAGGAAACTTAACCATCTTTGATTAACGAGCTAGTCAAGTAGAGGCATACTAGTGGCACTATGTTTGTCTATGTATTCACACATGTATTATGTTTCCGGTTAATACAATTCTAGCGTGAATAATAAACATTTATCATGAAATAAGGAAATAAATAATAACTTTATTATTGCCTCTAGGGCATATTTCCTTCAGTCTCCCACTTGCACTAGAGTCAATAATCTAGTTCACATCGCCATGTGATTTAACACCAATATTCACATCTGTATGTGATTAATACCCATAGTTCACATCGTCATGTGATAAACACCCAAAGTGTTTACTAGAGTCAATAATCTAGTTCACATCGCTTATGTGATTAACACCCAAAGAGTACTAAGGTATGATCATGTTTTGCTTGTGAGAGAAGTTTAGTCACGGGTCTGACACATTCAAAGTCGTATGTATTTCGCAAATATTATATGTCTATAATGCTCTGCACGGAGCTACTCTAGCTAATTGCTCCCACTTTCAATATGTATCCAGATTGAGACTTAGAGTCATCTGGATCGGTGTAAAAGTTTGCACCGATGTAACTTTTCACAACGAACTATTTTATCACCTCCATAATCGAGAAACATTTCCTTAGTCCTCACTAAGGATATTCTTGACCAATGCCCAGTGATCTACTCCTAGATCACTATTGTACTCCTTTGCCAAACACAGGGCAGGGTATACAATAGGTCTGGTCCATAGCATGGCATACTTTATTGAACCTATGACTGAGGCATAGGGAATGACTTTCATTCTCTTTCTATTTTCTGTCATGGTCGGGGTTTGAGTCTTACTCAATTTCACACCTTTGCAACACAGGCAAGAACTCTTTCTTTGACTGTTACATTTTGAACTATTTCAAAATCTTGTCAAGGTATGTACTCATTGAAAATCTTATCAAGCGTCTTGATCTATCTCAATAGATCTTGATGCTTAATATATAAGTAGCTTTACTAAGGTCTTTCTTTGAAGAAATCCTTTTAAACACTCCTTTATGCTTTCCAGAAAATTCTACATCATTTCTGATCAACAATATGTCACTCGCATAAATTTATCAGAATGTAGTGCTCACACTCACTTTCTTGTAAATACAGGCTTCACCGCAAGTCCGTATAAAACCATATGCTTTGATCAACTCATCAAAGCGTATATTCCAACTCCGAGATGCTTGCACCAGTCCATAGATGGATCGCTGGAGCTTGCACATTTTGTTAGCACCTTTCGAATTGACAAAACCTTCTGGTTGCATCATATACAATCCTTCTTTAAGAAATCGATTAAGGAATGTAGTTTTTACATCCATTTGCCAAATTTCATAAAATGCGTCAATTGCTAACATGATTCAGACAGACTTTTAAGCATCGATACAAGTGAGAAAATCTCATTGTATTCAACACCTTGAACTTGTCAAAAAACTTTTTGCGACAAGTTGAGCTTTATAGATAGTAACACTACTATCAGCGTATGTCTTCCTCTTGAAGATCCATTTATTTTCTATGGCTTGCCGATCATCGGGCAAGTCAATCAAAGTCCACACTTTGTTCTCATACATGGATCCCATCTCAGATTTCATGGCCTCAAGCCATTTCGCGGAATCTGGGCTCATCATCGCTTCCTCATAGTTCGTAGGTTCATCATGGTCTAGTAACATGACTTCCAGAATAGAATTACTGTACCACTTTGGTGCGGATCTCACTCTGGTTGACCTACGAGGTTTGGTAGTAACTTGATCTGAAGTTTCATGATCAATATCATTAGCTTCCTCACTAATTGGTGTAGGTGTCATAGAAACAAATTTCTGTGATGAACTACTTTCCAATAAGGGAGCAGGTATAGTTACCTCATCAAGTTCTACTTTCCTCCCACTCACTTCTTTCGAGAGAAACTCCTTCTCTAGAAAGGATCCATTCTTAGCAATGAATGTTTTGCCTTCGGATCTGTGATAGAAGGTGTACCCAACAGTTTCCTTTGGGTATTCTATGAAGACGCATTTCTCCGGTTTTGGTTCGAGCTTACCAGGTTGAAACTTTTTTCACATAAGCATCGCAACTCCAAACTTTAAGAAACGACAGCTTAGGTTTATTGCTAAACCATAGTTCATACGGTGTCGTCACAACAGATTTAGATGGTGCCCTATTTTAACGTGAATGCATCTATCTCTAATGCATAACCCTAAAACGATATTGGTAAATCGGTAAGAGACATCATTGATTGCACCATATCAAATAAAGTGCGGTTATGACGTTCGGACACACTGTTACACTGTGGTGTTCCAGGTGGCATGAGTTTGTGATGTCTACTACACAACCTTCTTCTTGTAGACGTTGTTGGGCCTGCAAGTGCACAGGTTTGTAGGACAGTAGCAAATTTCCCTCAAGTGGATGAAATAAGGTTTATCAATCCGTAGGAGGCGTAGGATGAAGATGGTCTCTCTCAAACAACCCTGCAACCAAATAACAAAGAGTCTCTTGTGTCCCCAACACACCCAATACAATGGTATATTGTATAGGTGCGCTAGTTCGGCGAAGAGATGGTGATACAAGTGCAATATGGATGGTAGATATAGGTTTTTGTAATATGAAAATATAAAAACATCAAGGTAACTGATGATAAAAGTGAGCACAAACGGTATTGCAATGATAGAAACAAGGCCTAGGGTTCATACTTTCACTAGTGCAAGTTCTCTCAACAATAATAACATAGATAATCATATAACAAGCCCTCAACATGCAACAAAGAGTCACTCCAAAGCCACTAATAGCGGAGAACAAACGTAGAGATTATGGTAGGGTACGAAACCACCTCAAAGTTATTCTTTCGGATCAATCTATTCAAGAGTTCGTACTAGAATAACACCTCAAGACACAAATCAACCAAAACCCTAATGTCACCTAGATACTCCATTGTCACCTCAAGTATCCGTGGGCATGATTATACGATATGCGACACACAATCTCAAATTCATCCAACCAACATAAAAGTACTTCAAAGAGTGCCCCAAAGTTTCTACCGGAGAGTCAAGAAAACGTGTGCCAACCCCTATGCATAGGTTCATGGGCGGAACCCGCAAGTTGGTCACCAAAACATACATCAAGTGGCACGTGATATCCCATTGTCACCACAGATAAACACGGCAAGACATACATCAAGTGTTCTCAAAGTAAAGACTCAATCCGATAAGATAACTCCAAGAGGGAAACTCAATTATCACAAGAGAGTAGAGGGGGAGAAACATCATAAGATCCAACTATAATAGCAAAGCTCGTGATACGTCAAGATCGTGCCATAGAGAGAAGACGAGAGAGAGAGAGATCAAACACATAGCTACTGGTACATACCCTCAGCCCCGAGGGTGAACTACTCCCTCCTCGTCATGGAGAGCACCGGGATGATGAAGATGGCCACCGGTGATGGATTCCCCCTCCAGCAGGGTGTCGGAATGGACTCCCGAAAGCATTTTGGTGGCTACAGAGGCTTGCGGCATCGGATAGGCTTATATAGGCGAAAGAAGTCGGTCGGGAGGTGCTCGAGGGGCCCACGAGACAGGGGGCCACCACCCTGTAAGGGAGGCGCGGCCTCCTATCTCGTGGCCTCCTCGAGGATCTTCTGACGTGGACTCCAAGTCTCCAGGATCATATTCTTCCAAAAAATCACGCTGCCGAAGGTTTCATTCCGTTTGGACTCCGTTTGATATTCCTTTTCTTCGAAATACTGAAACAGGCAATAAAACAGCAATATGGGTTGGGCCTCCGGTTAGTAGGTTAGTCCCAAAAATGATATAAATGTGTAAAATAAAGCCCATAAACATCCAAAAGGGGTAATATAATAGCATGGAACAATCAAAAATTATAGATACGTTGAAGACGTATCAAGCATCCCCAAGCTTAATTCCTGCTCGTCCTCGAGTAGGTAAATGACAAAAACAGAATTTTTGTTGTGGAATGCTACATAGCATAATTCTCAATGTAATTTGCTTTATTGTGGCATGAATGTTCAGATCCAAATGATTCAAAATAAAAGTTCATATTGATAAAGAAATAGTAACACTTCAAGCATACTAATCAAAGTAATCATGTCTTCTCAAAATAACATGGCAAAAGAAAGTTCATCCCTACAAAATCATATAGTTAGGCTATGCTTCATTTTCGTCACACAAAGATGTTCCCAACTTCTATACCCCCGATGACAAGCCAAGCAATTGTTTCATACTTAAATAATCTCAAACTTTTTCAACCTTCACGCAATACATGAGCGTGAGCCATGGATATAGCACTATGGGTGGAATAGAATATGATGATGGGGATTGTGTGGAGAAGACAAAAAAGGAGAAAGTCTCACATTGACGAGGATAATCAACGGGCTATGGAGATGCCCATCAATTGATGTCAACATGAGGAGTAGGGATTGCCATGCAACGGATGCACTAGAGCTATAAATGAATGCTCAACAAAAGAAAACTAGTGGGTGTGCATCCAACTTGCTTGCTCACGAAGACCTGGGGCATTTGAGGAAGCCCATTGTAGGAATATACAAGCCAAGTTCTATAATGAAAAATTCCCACTAGTATGAAAAAGACAACTTATGAGACTCACTATATGAAAAACATGGTGCTGTTTTGAGGAAGATATAAGGAGGTTTATGTCTGATAGAGCGTATCGTATCACGGGGTTTGGATGCACCGATGAAGTTTGCACCAATTCTCAAGGTGAGAAAGGGCAATGCACGGTACCGAAGAGGCTAGCAATGGTGTAAAGGTAAAAGTGCGTATAATCCATGGACTCAACATTAGTCAAAAGAACTCATATACTTATTGCAAAAATTTAGAAGTCATCAAAAATCGAGTACTACGCGCATGCTCCTAGGGGGATGGATTGGTAGGAAAAGACCATCGCTCGTCCCCGACCGCCACTCATAAGGATGCACAAGCCAGGTACACTTCATGTTTCAAATTTGTTACACAGCTTTAACCATACGTGCATGCTACGGGACTTGCTAACTTCAACACAAGCATCCTTTAAGTTCATAATCACCCAACTAGCATGACTTTAATATCCCTACCTCCATATCTCAAAACAATTATCAAGTATGAAATTGATCATAGCATCCAATTCACATCCTATGATAGTTTTTATTATACCCAACTTGGATGCTCATCATTCTAGGACCAACTTTGTAACCATAGCAAATACTATGCTGTTCTAAAAGACTCTCAAAATAATATAAGTGAAGCATGAGATACTAGCAATTTCTTCAAAATATAACCACCGCCGTGCTCTAAAAGATATAGGTGATGCACTAGAGCAAATGACAAACTACTCCGAAAGATATAAGTGAAGATCAATGAGTAGTCGAATAATTGTGCAACTATGTGAAGACTCTCTAACATTAAGGAATTTCAGATCTTGGTATTGTATTCAAACAGCAAGCAAAACAAAATAAAATGACATTGCAAGGATAGCACAACTCATGTGAAGAAGCAAAAACTTAGGCTCAACCAATACTAACCGATAGTTGTTGAAGAAGAAAGGCGGGATGCCTACCGGGGCATCCCCAAGCTTAGATGCTTGAAAATTCTTGAAATATTATCTTGGGGTGCCTTGGGCATCCCCAAGCTTGAGCTTTTGTGTCTCCTTAATTCCTCTCATATCATGGTTTCTCTTTTTATCAAAAGCTTCATCCACACCAAACTCAACAAGAACTCGTGAGATAGGTTAGTATAAACCAATGCAAAACCTTATCATTTTCTACTGTAAAAAACACTAAAATTATTATTCAACATTGCATACTAAATGCCTCTGCATATTTAATACTCCTATCCTCCAATAGGATCATTAAACAAGCAAACATATGCAAACAATGCAACCATAACAGCAATCTGCCAAAACAGTACAGTCTGTAAAGAATGCAAGAGTATCAATACTTCCCTAACTCCAACAATTATGAAATAAAATTCCCACTGTAGTAAATTTATCATAGCTCATTATGAAAAAAGTTTCAACATTATAGTATGCTCTGACTTTTCTAGGGAATTTTTGCAACAGCGGTAGAGATTCCGTTTTCAAACAGCAACATGTATACTAGCAAAATAAGCATGGCAAAGGCTATCCTTGACTTTTTTTATTGAAAATAAAGAAGCAAAAGATTATTCTAAATAACAGAAAGCAAATACTAACAAAAGAAAATGATGCTCCAAGCAAAACACATATCATGTGGTGAATAAAAATATAGCTCCAAGTAAAGTTACCGATGAACAAAGACGAAAGAGGGGATGCCATCTGGGGCATCCCCAAGCTTAGGCTTTTGGCTATTCTTGAATATTATCTTGGGGTGCCTTGGGCATCCCCAAGCTTAGGCTCTTGCCACTCCTTATTCCATAGTCCATCGAATCCTTTACCCAAAACTTGAAAACTTCACAACACAAAACTCAACACAAAACTCGTAAGCTCTGTTAGTATAAGAAAATAAAAGCACCACTTAGGTACTGTAATAAACTAATTCTAAATTCATATTGGTGTAATATCTACTGTACTCCAACTTATCTATGGTTCATACCCTCCGATACTACTCATAGATTCATCAAAATAAGCAAACAACACATAGAAAACAGAATCTGTCAAAAACAGAACAGTCTGTAGTAATATGTACCAAACGTATACTTCTGGAACTACAAAAATCCTACCAAATTAGGAAGTCCTAAGCAATTCGTGTACCAATCCAGAGCAAAAAGAATAAGATCATAATCGCGTTTCTGTGAATTAACAAAACTAGATTACTGGGTGCAAAAGTTTCTGATTCTCAGCAGGATCAACACAACTATCACCGTAAGCTATCCTAAAGGTCTTACTTGGCACTTTATTGGAACAAAATCTATAAAACATGATTACTACAGTAGAATAATCATGTGAACACACAAAAACATTAAGGTTAAATATTGGGTTGTCTCCCAACAAGCGCTTTTCTTTAATGCCTTTTTAGCTAGGCATGATGATGACAATGATGCTCACATAAAAGATAAGAATTGAAACATAACGGGAGCATCATGAAGCATATGACTAGCACATTTAAGTCTAACCCACTTCCTATGCATAGGGATTTTGTGAGCAAACAACTTATGGGAACAATAATCAACTAGCATAGGAAGGTAAAACAAGGATAGCTTCAAAATTTTCAACACATAGAGAGGAAGCTTGACATTATTGCAATTCCTACAAGCATATATTCCTCCCTCATAATAATTTTTAGTAGCATCATGAATGAATTCAACAATATAAACAGCACCTAAAGCATTCTTTTCATGATCTACAAGCATAGAAAATTTACTACTCTTCACATAAGCAAAATTCTTCTCATTTGGAATAGTGAGAGTATCATAAGAAACTTGAACACTAAAAATTGTTTCCACATTAAAAGAGTAATGTTCAGAAAAAGGGTAATCATAATCATGACAAGATTTGTAAATATAATCATCACTACTTTTTATAGCATAAGTTTCATCACAATAATCATCATAAGTAGCAACTTCGTTCTCATCATAATTGATTGAAACCTCTCCCAAGATAGTGGAATCACTAAATAAAGTTGACACTCTTCCAAATCCACTTTCGTATTCATCACAATAAAATTCAACATCCTCCAAAATAGTGGGATCACTACTTTCTAAAGTTGACACTCTTCCAAACCCACTTTCATCAATATAATCATCATAGGTAGGAGGCATGCTATCATCATAACAACTTTGCATATCAAAACTTGGGATGTTAAAAAAATCATCTTCATTAAACATAGCATCCCCAAGCTTGGGACAAACATTAATTTCAGCAAATATATTCTCAAATATTTCATCATCATCAAACATAGCTGCCCCAAGCTTGGGCCTTTTCATATCATAAGCAAAATCACTCTCATCATTAATAGTATGGATAGCACTAATAGTATAGCAATTATCATCATCACAAGTAGTAGGAGAAACATCATTTGGAAGGGATACCTTTTTACCTTTGGTGCCCCTTCTTTCCCTTTTCTTTTTCACTTTATGTGTGGGTTCAACCTTCCTCTTTGAGCTCCTTATTGACGAGATTGGTTGAATAGAAACTCCTCCTCGTTACTTGATACATCATAAGAAATAATAGGATGATATTGGGAAGTCTCTTCCCTTTCATTAGTATTATCATCATCTTCTATTTGCTTTCTTTTCTTTATGTAATTGGCAATATAAGGATTTTCAATGTTATTCTCCGCACAATACAAATATATCTTCTCTAGATCAATATCAAGGAATTTCTTTTGGGCAAATTCTGGAAGGTCCTTAAGTAAACGTTTCAATTCTTCATAACCCAAAAGTAAACTAAGTTCATTGTAATGTGCAAGGGAGATCAAATCATCATAATTTTTGGACACTATTCGATCATGAAACAATTTGCATAGGAGATGTAGATGACCACGTTCATTGCAAAGTTCACAAGTACGGCAAAGGAATTTTAAATTTTCAGCACTCACATCTAGCCTTTCTTGCCACCATTTAGTTTCTAAATGCGTATACCTCTTGCAATAAATATCTTCTCTATTTGGTGTGTTCATGCAAACATGCACTCCACAAAAGTTGACATGCTCATAAGAGATATTTTCATCATGACTAGAGCAATCATCATTAATACTATGGATATTCAAGGAGTTTATACTAACAACATTGCAATCATGCTCATCATTCAAAGATTTAGTATCAAGCATTTTAACGCACTCTTCTTCTAGCACTTGAGCACAATTTTCCTTTCCATCATACTCACGAAAGATATTAAAAAGATGAAGCGTATGAGACAAACTTAACTCCATTTTTTAGTTTTCTTTTATAAACTAAACTAGTGATAAAACAAGAAACAAAAAGATTCGATTGCAAGATCTAAAGATATACCTTCAAGCACTCACCTCCCCGCAACAGCTTTAAAAGAGCTTGATGTCTACTACACAACCTTCTTCTTGTAGACGTTGTTGGGCCTGCAAGTGCACAGGTTTGTAGGACAAGAGCAAATTTCCTCAAGTGGATGACCTAAGGTTTATCAATCCGTAGGAGGCGAGGGATGAAGATGGTCTCTCTCAAACAACCCTGCAACCAAATAACAAAGAGTCTCTTGTGTCCCCAACACACCCAATACAATGGTAAATCGTATAGGTGCACTAGTTCGGCGAAGAGATGGTGATACAAGTGCAATATGGATGGTAGATATAGGTTTTTGTAATCTGAAAATATAAAAACAGAAAGGTAACTAATGATAAAAGTGAGCACAAGCGGTATTGCAATGATAGGAAACAAGGCCTAGGGTTCATACTTTCACTAGTGCAAGTTCTCTCAACAATAATAACATAGATAGATCATATAACAAGCCCTCAACATGCAACAAAGAGTCACTCCAAAGCCACTAATAGTGGAGAACAAATGTAGAGATTATGGTAGGGTACGAAACCACCTCAAAGTTATTCTTTCAGATCAATCTATTCAAGAGTTTGTACTATAATAACACCTCAAGACACAAATCAACCAAAACCCTAATGTCACCTAGATACTCCATTGTCACCTCAAGTATCCGTGGGCATGATTATACGATATGCGACACAAAATCTCAAATTCATCCAACCAACATAAAAGTACTTCAAAGAGTGCCCCAAAGTTTCTACCGGAGAGTCAAGAAAACGTGTGCCAACCCCTATGCATAGGTTCATGGGCGGAACCCACAAGTTGGTCACCAAAACATACATCAAGTGGCACGTGATATCCCATTGTCACCACAGATAAACACGGCAAGACATACATCAAGTGTTCTCAAAGTAAAGACTCAATCTGATAAGATAACTCCAAGAGGGAAACTCAATTCATCACAAGAGAGTAGAGGGGGAGAAACATCATAAGATCCAACTATAATAGCAAAGCTCGCGATACATCAAGATCTTGCCATAGAGAGAACATGAGAGAGAGAGAGATCAAACACATAGCTACTGGTACATACCCTCAGTCCCGAGGGTGAACTACTCCCTCCTCATCATGGAGAGCGCCGGGATGATGAAGATGGCCACCGGTGATGGGTTCCCCCTCCGGCAGGGTGCCAGAACGGGCTCCCGAGAGGTTTTTGGTGGCTACAGAGGCTTGCGGCGGCGGAACTCCCGATCTATGTTGATATTCGATGCTTTTAGGGTACGTACGCTTATATAGGCGAAAGAAGTCGGTCGGGAGGTGCTCGAGGGGCCCACGAGACAGGGGGCACGCCCTACAAGGGGGGCCCTACTATCTCATGGCTGCCTCGAGGATCTTCTGACGTGGACTCCAAGTCTCCAGGATCATATTCTTCCAAAAAATCACGCTGCCGAAGGTTTCATTTCGTTTGGACTCCGTTTGATATTCCTTTTCCTCAAAATACTGAAACAGTCAAGAAAACAACAATATGGGTTGGGCCTCTGGTTAGTAGGTTAGTCCCAAAAAATGGTATAAATGTGTAAAATAAAGCCCATAAACATCCAAAAGGGGTAATATAATAGCATGGAACAATAAAAAATTATAGATATGTTGGAGACGTATCAGTTTGCGAAACTATTCCACATTATTTTAACTGAAGGCCAAACTCGTAACTCAAATATGCATCTCTACGATCAGATCGTAGAAACTTTATTTTCTTGTTACGATGATTTTCCACTTCACTCTGAAATTCTTTGAACCTTTCAACTATTTCAGACTTATGTTTCATCAAGTAGATATACCTATATCTGCTCAAATCATCTGTGAAGGTCAGAAAATAACGATACCCGCCACGAGCCTTAATACTCATTGGTTTGCATACATCAGTATGTATTATTTCCAACAAGTCAGTAGCTCGTTCCATTGTTCTGAAGAACGGAGTTTTTAGTCATCTTGCCCAAAAGGCACGGTTCGCAAGCATCAAATGATTCATAACCAAGTGATTCCGAAAATCCATTTTTATGGAGTTTCTTCATGTGCTTTACACCGATATGACCCAAACGGCAGTGCCACAAATAAGTTGCACTATCATTATTAACTTGCATCTTTTGGCATCAATATTATGAATATGTGTATCATTATGATTGAGATCCAACAGACTATTTTCATTGGGTGTATGACCATTGAAGGTTTTATTCATGTAAACAGAACAACAATTATTCTCTGACTTTAAATGAATAACCGTATTGCAATAAACATGATCAAATCATATTCATGCTCAACGCAAACGCCAAATAACATTTATTTAGGTTTGACACTAATCCCGAAAGTATAGGGAGTGTGTGATGATGATCATATCAATCTTGGAACTACTTCCAACACTCATCGTCACTTCCCCTTCAACTAGTCTCTGTTTATTCTATAACTCCTGTTTCGAGTTACTAATCTTAGCAACTGAACAAGTATCAAATACTCAGGGGCTACTATAAACACTAGTAAGGCACACATCAATAACCTGTATATCAAATATACCCTTGTTCACTTTGCCATCTTTCTTATCCACCAAATATTCAGGGCATTTCCGCTTCTAGTGACCATTTCCTTTGCAGTGTAAGCACTCAGTTTCAGGCTTTGGTCCATCTTTGGGCTTCTTCGCAGGAGTGACAACTTGCTTGTCATTCTACTTGAAGTTCCCTTTCTTTCCCTTTGCCCTTTTCTTGAAACTAGTGGTCTTGTCAGTCATCAACACTTGATGCTCTTTTCTTAATTCCTACCTTCATCGATTTCAACATCACGAAGAGCTCGGGAATCATTTTCGTCATCCCTTGCATACTATAGTTCATCACGAAGTTCTAGTAACTTGGTGATGGTTACTAGAGAACTCTGTCAATCACTATCTTATCTGGAAGATTAACTCCCACTTGATTCAAGCGATTGTAGTACCTGCATAATCTGAGCACATGCTCACTAGTTGAGCAATTCTCCTCCATCTTTTAGCTATAGAACTTCTTTGGAGACTTCATATCTCTCAACTCGGGTATTTGCTTGAAATATTAACTTCAACTCCTGGAACATCTCATATGGCCCATGACGTTCAAAACGTCTTTGAAGTCCCGATTCTAAGCCGTTAAGCATGGTGCACTAAACTATCTAGTAGTCATCATATTGAGCTAGCCAAACGTTCATAACGTCTCCATCTGCTCCTGCAATAGGTCTGTCACCTAGCGGTGCATCAAGGACATATTTCTTCTGTGCAGCAATGAGGACAATCCTCAGATCATGGATCCAATCCGCATCATTGCTACTAACATCTTTCAACACAGTTTATTCTAGGAACATATCAAAATAAACATATGAAAACAACAACGCGAGCTATTAATCTACAACATAATTTGCAAAATACTACCAGGACTAAGTTCATGATAAAATTAAGCTCAATTAATCATCTTATTTAAGAACTCCCACTTAGATAGACATCCCTCTAATCATCTAAGTGATCACATGATCCAAATCAACTAAACCATGTCCGATCATCACATGAGATGGAGTAGTTTTCAATGGTGAACATCACTATGTTGATCCTATCTACTATATGATTCACACTCGACCTTTCGGTCTCAGTGTTCCGAGGCCATATCTGTATATGCTAGGCTCGTCAAGTTTAACCTGAGTATTCCGCGTGTGCAACTGTTTTGCACCCGTTGTATTTGAACGTAGAGCCTATCACACCCGATCATCACGTGGTGTCTCAGCACGAAGAACTTTCGCAATGGTGCATACTCAAGGAGAACACTTATACCTTGAAATTTAGTGAGAGATCATCTTATAATGCTACCGTCAATCAAAGCAAAATAAGATGCATAAAGGATAAACATCATGTGCAATCAATATAAGTGATATGATATGGCCATCATCATCTTGTGCTTGTGATCTCCATCTCCGAAGCACCGTCATGATCACCATCGTCACCGGCGCGACACCTTGATCTCCATCGTAGCATCGTTGTCATTTCGCCACTTATTGCTTCTACGACTATCGCTACCGCTTAGTGATAAAGTAAAGCAATTACAGGGCGATTGCATTGCATACAATAAAGCGAGAACCATATGGCTCCTGCTAGTTGCCGATAACTCGGTTACAAAACATGATCATCTCATACAATAAAATATAGCATCACGTCTTGACCATATCACATCACAATATGCCCTACAAAAATAAGTTAGACGTCCTCTACTTTGTTGTTGCAAGTTTTACGTGGCTACTATCGGGTTGAGCAAGAACCGTTCTTACCTACGCATCAAAACCACAACGATAGTTTGTAAAGTTAGTGTTGTTTTAACCTTCTCAAGGACAGGGTGTAGCCACACTCGATTCAACTATAAAGTTGGAGAAACTGACACCCGCCAGCCACCTATGTGCAAAGCACGTCGGTAGAACCAGTCTCGCGTAAGCTTACGCGTAATGTCGGTCCGGGCCGCTTAATCCAACAATACCGCCGGACCAAAGTATGACATGCTGGTAAGCAGTATGACTTGTATCGCCCACAACTCACTTGTGTTCTACTCGTGCATATAACATCTACGCATAAAACCAGGCTCTGATACCACTGTTGGGGAACGTAGTAATTTCAAAAAAATTCCTACGCACACGCAAGATCATGGTGATGCATAGCAACGAGAGGGGAGAGTGTTGTCTACGTACCCTCGTAGACCGAAAGCGGAAGCGTTAGCACAATGCGGTTGATGTAGTCGTACGTCTTCACGATCCGACCGATCAAGTACCAAACGCATGGCACCTCCGAGTTCAGCACACGTTCAGCTCAATGACGTCCCTCGAACTTCGATCCAGCCGAGCATTGAGGGAGAGTTCCGCCAGCACGACGGCGTGGTGACGATGATGATGTTCTACCGACGCAGGGCTTTGCCTAAGCACCGCTACGATATTATCGAGGTGGATTATGGTGGAGGGGGGCACCGCACACAGCGAATAGATCTCAAGGATCAATTGTTGTTTCTAGAGGTGCCCCCCTGCCCCCGTATATAAAGGAGCAAGGGGGGAGGCGGCCGGCCTAGGAGGAGGGCGCACCAAGGGGTGAGTCCTACTCCCACCGGGAGTAGGACTCCTCCTTTCCTTGTTGGAGTAGGAGAGAAGGAAAGAGGGGGAGAGGAAGAAGGAAAAGGGGGCTGCACCCCTTGTCCAATTCGGACCAGAGGGGGGCGCGCGCCTCCTTCCCTTTGGCCTCTCTCCTCTATTCCCGTATGGCCCAATAAGGCCCATATACTCCCCGACTAATTCTCGTAACTCTCTAGTACTCTGATAAATACCCGAATCGGAACCTTTCCGATGTCCGAATATAGCCGTCCAATATATCGATCTTTACGTCTCGACCATTTCGAGACTCCTCGTCATGTCCCCGATCTCATCTGGGACTCTGAACTACCTTCGGTACATAAAAATACATAACTCACAATATAACCATCATCAAACTTTAAGCGTGCGGACCCTACGGGTTCGAGAACTATGTAGACATGACCGAGACACGTCTCCGGTCAATAACCAATAGCGGAACCTGGATACTCATATTGGCTCCCACATGTTCTACGAAGATCTTTATCAGTCAAACCTCATAACAACATATGTTGTTCCCTTTGTCATCGGTATGTTACTTGCCCGAGATTCGATCGTCGGTATCTCAATACCTAGTTCAATCTCGTTACCGGCAAGTCTCTTTACTCGTTATGTAATGCATCATCCCGCAACTAACTCATTAGCTATATTTCTTGCAAGGCTTATAGTGATGTGCATTACCGAGAGGGCCCAGAGATAGCTCTCCGACAATCGGAGTGACAAATCCTAATCTCGAAATACGCCAACTCAACATGTACCTTCGGAGACACCTATAGAGCTCCTTTATAATCACCCAGTTACGTTGTGATGTTTGGTGGCACACAAAGTGTTCCTCCGATAAACGGGAGTTGCATAATCTCATAGTCATAGGAACATGTATAAGCCATGAAGAAAGCAATAGCAACATACTAAACGATCAAGTGCTAAGCTAACGGAATGGGTCAAGTCATTCACATCATTCTCCTAATGATGTGATCCCGTTAATCAAATGACAACTCATGTCTATGGTTAGGAAACTGAACCATCTTTTATTAACGAGCTAGTCAAGTAGAGGCATACTAGTGACACTATGTTTGTCTATGTATTCACACATGTATTATGTTTTCGGTTAATACAATTCTAGCATGAATAATAAACATTTATCATAAAATAAGAAAATAAATAATAACTTTATTATTGCCTCTAGGGTATATTTCCTTCATGCCCCTCCCCCTTCTCACTTTTGTTCTAGCTGTTGACTTTCTTCAATCTCTTGTTAATAAAGCGATGCTCAATAGATCCCACACCCTCCAATTCCTAACCCCAACTTCCCAGAATTTTCTAGCATCCAATATATGCAGATGGTATTGTTCTAATCATGCAAGCCTGCTCTACTCAAGTGCGACATGTCAAAGAAATCTTGACATCCTTTGTTGAAGCAACTAGGCTGAAAATCAACATTCAGAAAGCAGTGTTGGTCCTAATCAATGTCAATGCATATAACGTACAATCACAACTCCAAATATTGCAATGTAAACAAGGAAATTCCTCGTTCACTTATATGGGATTACCTCTTCACTTTAGCAAGCTCAAGGTAATAAAGATTGCATGCCTATCCTTCAAAGAATTAAAAGAGATTATCTAGATGCTCTACTCTCCTTGCCCGTGAGGGTAAATTTCAGATGATTAAATCGGTTTTCTGCTCATTGGCAATCTTCTTCATGTGCAGTCTTGCTATCCCAACCAATATTCTAGACCAGATCAACAAATATCTTAGGTATCACCTCCGGAGAGAATATGGAATGGAGGACAGAGGTACTGCTTTAATTGCTTGGGATAATATTTGGAAACCAAAGCTGCAAGGACGATTGGGAGTTTTGGACTTGGACTTGCACAATAAAGCTCTCCTAATCAAGAACATTCACAAATCATATAATCATCATGACCTCTCAAGGGTCCATCTGATCTGGGGCACATATTATCACAATAGTACACCCTCTAAAAAGAAGGAAGGATCCTTTTGGTGGAGATCACATATTGATTGATCCCCCTTTACAAGCAAGTGGCTATCTGTCACCCTCAACAAGGAAATACATTGCTAATATGTGGTATGACAATTGGTCTAGCCCACTCAATTCCTAGAACTGCACTCATTTTTCAGTAAAAAGCAGATGATAAATCTGAACGACTTCTCTGAACACCTTCATAGACCAATCCCCACTCAAGCATATGATCCATATTCTCCAACTGCAAGAGAAACTCAATCAAATTTAGCCTTCCAGAGGCTCAGATAAGTGTCTTTATAACTAGAATTACGATCGTTATGTCTCTATGCACATGTATAAAGTCTTAAAGAGGGAGAATTGGCATAAATGCAGTTTCATCGGATTTGGAAGAGTACTTGTCAACTTAAGATTAAAAATTTTTGGCTAACGCTTCATGATAGGGCGAACACAAGGAACCTCCTTCGTAGGAAAAAAAACTCACCTCCTCGACTACACTTGCATCATGTGCCAAGATCACACTAAAGAAACACACCTTCACCTCTTATGGGATTGTAGCTTCTCACAAGCTTGTTGGGAACAAATTATTCCTAATTTGAAAAGATGCATATCCTTTCTGCATCAAGTGGAATTAGTCAAGGAGACCATGCTACAACCCTTTGGCATGGTAATCATCATTTATGCATGTTGGAACATTTTGAGACAGAGAAATAATATGAATTTTAGCAATCTTCTTTTGTCAAGTGATATATAGCAGGCAACTTTTCATGAAGAACTATCTCTAGTCACTCATGAAGTCAAACAAAAGCATCTTCACGGCTTGCAAGCACGGATCCAAGAAACTTTGTAGCTCAACATCTGTTGTACATACCATTTTATCCCCTCATGTTGTAACTTCTTCTCTCCCACACTTTCTCTCACAATCCTATTGTAAGTATCTCCTCTCTTGTCTTCTTTTACTTTCTCTCTTTTTGTACTTTTGTACATATTTTACTTTTCTTCGTTAAAAAAACCATAGTAGCATCTTTTCCTACTGTTTCAAGGGTAAAAGAGGGGGTAGAGAGAAAACACCAGTTCAAAAGACAAAAATGGAATCTACCAGACACATGCCTCATCCAATAGTGGCATGGGTAGCATCATTAGCAGAAGGATAGCAGTACAAGAACACCATGGAAATGCACCCGTTCGGGCACACTTCATCCATGTTGGACCTACAGAAAGGAATGATGCTAGTCTTACACTTAAACCACATTCTAGCTGAAGCGGTGACCCAGGTCTGAACATGAACATGTCAATGAATTTCTCCAACCTACACCCTCAGTTATTCGAAAGAGATCTTTCAATTTCTCAGATACAACACCACCATATTTCACACTTGTTTCATGTTTAAAAACTAGACACACTCAACCGGAAGAAAAATGAATCTTGCACTGGTTTTGTGCCACTCACCTAGGGTGCAAAGCGGCGTCCGATCTGCCCCGCTTCTATTCAAGACTAGAAAAATCCAATTATAGTTAGATTATGAAGTCGGTAATTTCTTTCAACTTAAGCATTCAAAACTCTATCGTTAAACGGCCATGGTTGGTTATACAATTAGTCTATAGTTACTTTATTTTTTTCTTAGAATTTATGTCATTTTTTCTCCATGTTATGATTTAGCATATATAGATTAGTATTCTTTTAACTTTGTTTCACTAAAGTCCTGAATTGTTACTGCCATCTTCTTTTGTTACACTGTTAGCCCTTGACCAACAAATGGTACACGTAGACATACATATTTAATGTCTTCTCCCATACAAGATTAGTAAATACTCCCTCCGTCTCATAATGTAAGACGCTTTTTGACACTACACTAGTATGAAAAAACGTCTTACATTATGGGACGGATGGAGTATTAGATTATTTCCCCTGTCTTGCAGGTGGAACACCTAGAGACATGTAGCTACAAAATATTGTTTTTGTCAGCCCAATACACAAATCGTGTTAAGTCAGTAACTTAAAAATTTGAGGAACTTTGGCAGTAATTTAAATTCAACTATTTCAATTAAAAAATTGCCTCAAGTTGGATCAATACTCACCGTCTTTTATTTTCTCAGGCTCATCTACATAAAATACTTTGGTCGAAAAGATTGGATCATATTTAGGAATAGAGGAAGCATCCAACCAAACAATCATTTGGATTGTAAGACCACAATTTTTTGCCATTTCTCTATTATTTAACTTTGTGTTTTTATTGAATAAACACTGTTGTTCGGTTTCGAATGAAAATTATCATGCACGCTTTGGGTAGTAATATGAACATGTAAAAGAACATTTTTTAAATTTGTTTGCTATTTGTTTTAAGTTTACTTCATCGCATGAATACATTGAGCATAGGTGGATCCATTCATGAGGTATTGTCAACAGCTAGCATAAAAGAAAAATCACAATAGCGCGAAAGTCCTCTTCTACTCCCGGCTCAAATGAGCTCGGGGTGAACAGTAAAATCGAAAAAAAATGAATATAATTTCAAAAAATTCTGAAATTTTTGTGGCAAATTTTGACAATGTTTTGTATGCTTGACAAATTTCATCACGAAATGGCATCCATGAAAGTCATGAAAAAAAATTACCCCAAAATGCTTTAAAAATAATATTTTTGGAGCATCAATTTTGTATTTTTCCACGACTTCCATGAATTCCTATCATTATAAATTTTTGCAAGGCACAAAACATTTGTCAATGTTACCACAATTTTTGTTTCTTATTTTTTTATCTTTTTTTCTACTATTTAAGAAAAATTCTCTTCATCAGGGAGCATTTGAGCTCGAGAGCAGATACTCCACTTCCACAATATCGTTCCTATATCTATAATATACATATAATTGATGCTTGAGACATAGAGTAACATATTGATGCACATACGCACTTAAGCAGCAGGTCACACACTAAC
The DNA here is from genome assembly GCA_021437245.1 of Aegilops speltoides. Lineage (NCBI taxonomy): Eukaryota > Viridiplantae > Streptophyta > Magnoliopsida > Poales > Poaceae > Aegilops > Aegilops speltoides. Next base: position 458,270,505 of record CM038147.1, on the reverse strand, counting down.
AAATGGCCCTAGAAATGTCTCCCTTAGCCCTAAGCTACCAGATGCCACTAATTTGAGGGAGCTTACAGAAAATTAAAGGTTGTTCTATATTCATGCCTTGGCTTCTCAGTATATATACTTCTCGGGTTTCTCTTTTCACTCTTTAATCCAAATCCTAACAATCAATATGTAGTGTCACTTCCAATCAATTCCTGAGACCACATGCATGAGATAGTATGCTGATGCATGATGTGTGTTTGACTAAGAAAGATTATGTGGATAATGATGACGGTCCTCTATTTTTAAATAACTACAATCCATTATCTTATTTTTTTCTCTTTGCAACCATGTCACGCCATCAAACCATGCATCTAGTCATAAGTTATAATTTTTTTACATTAATTTATCTATTTAGGCCATATCACCTTATCAAGTCATGCACATTTTTTTGCGTGGGGAATCAAGTCACATGTCATTCTTAAGTCAAAATTCTCGCATTAAATTTATTTTGTTGTGATTTTTTTTCTATTTTTTATGAATACCCAAAGCTTGTGTATCATTTCATTGCTAGGAGGAAGTAGAATGAGTACAAAAGAGGTACAACACATGACACGAATGCAAAGCCGTGAGCATGGCACCCGGAGCAGAGACAAGGGATGCTTGGCCCAAACAGAGAAAAAAACACTGCTAAATCCACGAAGCCAAGAACTAAGGAGGCAAGCTGGACCAGTGCGACGTCCAGCACCTCAAAAACCAAACATCGGGGACGATTCGAGAAAATAAGATGGCGCCTTCAAGAAGGGAAACAACCTCGTGGTGCCGCCGCCATCCTGTCTGAAGAACCGGACCCAAGGTTTCCCTCGTGCTCGAAAAGGGGCACGGATAAAGGCCATGGAAGCGCCTCCAAGAAGGGAAACGATACTCGCGGGGTGTCACCGCTGCCAGCATCGGTAAGCCGAGCAGGGATTTCTCCCCAGCCTATGTTCGAGCAATCCCAATGTCATCAAAGCATGGTTCCGAAGATGATGAAGTCAGACCACTCGTCAGGACCGCCACTACAGGAGGGGTGGGCTGCATCTGCCGTTGAAGGGTGGCACTTGGCGCCATCGAAAAGACGCGAGCTTTGGAGTGGCCAAGGACAAGGCGGCAAGGTTGAAGGGGTCGAGGCAGCGGAGCAGAGAGCCTACATGAGGGAAGTGGCGACTACCGGAAACGCTGCTACGTCTCGAGCTTGTGTTGGTTTTCCCCGAAGAGGAGAGGATGATGCAGCACAGTAGCGTAAGTATCTCCCTCAGTTTTTGAGAACCAAGGTATCAATCGAGTAGGAGGTCATGCGCAAGTCCCTCGTACCTGCACAACACGATAGCAACTCGCAACCAACGCTTAGGGGTTGTCAATCCCTTCACGGTTACTTACGAGAGTGAGATCTGATAGAGATAATATTTTTGGTATTTTTGATATAAAGATGCAAAGTAAAAAGTAAAGGCAAAGTAAAAACAAAGCAAGTAAATAAAGTGATATAGATTGATATGATGAGAATAGACCCGGGGGCCATAGGTTTCACTAGTGGCTTCTCTCAAGAGCATAAATATTCTACGGTGGGTGAACAAATTACTGTTGAGCAATTGATAGAATTGAGCATAGTTATGAGGTTATCTAGGTATGATCATGTATATAGGTATCACGTCCGAGACAAGTAGATCGAAACGATTCTGCATCTACTACTATTACTCCACTCATCGACCGCTATCCAGCATGCATCTAGAGTATTAAGTAAAAAATAGAGTAACACCTTAAGCAAGATGACATGATGTAGAGGAATAAATTCATGCAATATGATAAATACCCCATCTTGTTATCCTCGATGGCAACAATACAATACGTGCCTTGCAACTCTTTCTGTCACTGAGTAAGGACACCACAAGATTGAACCCAAAGCCATGCACTTCTCCCATTGCAAGAACTACCAATCTAGTTGGCCAAACCAAACGGAGAATTCAAAGAGACTTGCAAAGATAACTCAATCATACATAAAAGAATTCAGAGAAGAATCAAATATTTTCCATAGATAAGTTGGATCATAAACCCACAATTCATCGGTCTCAACAAACACACCGCAAAAAGAAGATTACATCGAATAGATCTCCACAAGAGAGGGGAGAACATTGTATTGAGATCCAAAAGAGAGAAGAAGCCATCTAGCTACTAGCTATGGACCCAAGGTCTCAAGTAAACTACTCACACTTCATCGGAGGGGCTATGGTGATGATGTAGAAGCCCTCCGTGGTGGATGCCCCCCGTGAGCTCCTAACAGGCCCAAGATGGGATCTTGTGGATCTGAAGGTTGCGGCGGTGGAATTAGGTTTTGGCCCTGCTCGATCATACGGGATACGAGGTATATATAGGAGGAAGGAGTACGTCGGTGGAGCTCGAGGGGCCCACGAGGTAGGGGCGCGCCTGGGCGCCTCCACCTCGTGACCTCCTCAGAAGCTTCTTGGAGTAGGGTCCAAGTCTCCTGGATCACGTTCGGTGAGAAAATCACGTTCCCGAAGGTTTCATTCCGTTTGGACTCCGTTTGATATTCCGTTTCTTCGAAATACTGAAATAGGCAAAAAAACAGCAATTCTGTGTTGGGCCTCCGGTTAATAGGTTAGTCCCAAAAATAATATAAAAGTGGAAAATAAAGCCCAATATAGTCCAAAACAGTAGATAAAGTAGCATGGAGCAATCAAAAATTATAGATACGTTGGAGACGTATCAAACGCCGGCAAGCAAGGAACTAGAGTAGGAACGCAGATCCGAGCTACCGAGGACGGAATCACTGAGCCACCAACGACAGAAGGAGCTGGAAGGAACGCAACATCCGCAGCGCCGGGGCCAGAACTGCGCTGGCAGAGGACACCGGCGAGCCGTGGACGATGGAGGATGTAGGTCCAAGGACCGGGGCAGCGCCGACAAGGAATCCACCACTAAGAACCAAACGCCTGCCAAGAAGACCACCGAGACCACAAAGAATCATCTCGCTGTAGCCGCCAACACAGCCCGGAAGATGACGCCGTCGGAGACATCATCATGCCCAAGGCAGGGCCGGTCTCCGCCAACCCGATCGAAGCCCTCCAACCAAGCACCCCACGAATGCTCAACCAGCTGCAACAATAGAGAGAGGCTGCGCCGTCGGGTCGAGGGGGTCCAAGGGGCGAGGGAGGAGCTGCCGCAGTTAAGGCCAAGCATATCGCGTCTTGAAAGGTGGAGAAGCGGCGGAAGGAAGGGACGTCTTGCGCGTAACAGATCTGGGAAGGGAGGGCGCCATGGAAGAACCAGACGAGACCGCCCCGCCGCCACCATCCCCGGGCAAGGCACGGCTTCGCCGGTAGTCCCTCATGCGGCGGCGATGCAGTAGGAGGCGGCGGAGGGGGCCCTTGGAGCAGCAGCTAGGGTTTCCCCGAGTCCCTCGACGCGGGCGACGCCCTTTTTTCGTACATGTTGTGAACTGTTGTCTTGGACGATTGGAGCAAGTTTGTAGTACATGTTTCATTTTTTATCATTTTATTACATGTTGTATTGTCAACATGCTTCATTTGTTTAATTTACTTTTTTAAATATAAACCGAGCATATTCTTATATTTCCTGTCCATTAGTTTTGGTCGTTTCTATCTAGCACCTATACACGGTTGTTTTGACGTGTCACCAGCTGTCCAATGCTTTTTTTTTCACGGAAAGGCCTTCAAGGCTAACTTTATTAATTTTAAATAATGATTACATCATCCGCAAAAATATAGAAATAGCGATACCAACTGTCCAGTGCTTTAATTGATAGAGAAATACAAAAACTGCCTACATTTAAAATTCGCCCTATTCTTGATAATTTGAATCACGAATCATAATTCACAAGCTGCCATGGAATTTCTCTCTTTTCCTTTTTTTCCATGGATTTTCTATTTTCCTACTGTCTACTTTAATTGCCATCGAGCCTTCCCGGGCCCACATGCCAGCCAACCAGCCCTTCTCGCTCCTCCTCCTCCCCTTTCTCGCGTCCCCATTTCCTCCCACCAAATACGGCACCGTGATCCGCCACCGACCCGCCGGCCGATCCCCGGCCATGACCGCCGACTCCATCGCCTGCTGCCCGTGGGACGCGCTCCCGGCGCACCTCCAGGAGCGCATCCTCTCCCGCCTTCCGCTCACCGCGCTCGTCCCCGTCGCCGCCGTCTCCCGGGCGCTGCGCCGCCTCCTCCGCTCCCCGGCCTTCCACGCCCTCCTCTCCCAGCACCGCCTCGACGCCTTCTTCCTCCTCTCGCCGCGCCTCGCCTTCCACCCGCTCTCCCGGCGCCTCCTCCAGGTGCCCACCTCGCCCCCGCTCGATCCATCTTGCCCTCCCCTCATCTCCTCCGCCTCCCCCTCCTTCCTTGTCACCGCCGACTCGCTCCTCTGCCTCCCAGCGCTCCCCGACCGCTCCTACCTCATCGCCGTCGTCGTCCCACCCTCACCCTCCTCCTCCTCCTGCAGCCGGGATTACACCCTCGTCGCCGTCACCACCAACGGCGCCGCTGTCCGCTCGTATTCCCTGGACTCCGCCGATCCCTCCCCACGGTGGGTACCTGGGGCCGAGCTGCCGCTGCCATTTGCGATCCTTGGCAATGCTGCGGTCGCCAGTGACCGTTCTCGGCTCTTTGTGCTTGGCCGGGGTCCGGACGCGCTTCTGGTGCTTGATCTCGAGACCGGGAAGTGGGCTGCTCCGCCAGTTGTGATGCCGCACGGCCTTACGACGGCGCACCTGTTTGTTCTTGATGATCGGCTATTCTTGGTAGGTGGGGTGGAGAGGTTGGGGGTACTGGAGCGGGTGGTGGTGTGGCAGTTGGATAACAATGAGGCAGTGGGATGGGTGGAGGTAGCCACAATGCCGTCGGAGGTGTTCACTGAGCTGGTGGCTGATAGGCATGGCAGTTTCTGGCACTTTCAGGCTGCGGACAGAATGGGGACTCTTTGTCTGTACAATGCTGTAGATGGGAGGCTGGTGATGTTTGATGCGGTGGATTGTGTATGGACGATGATGCCACGAGTGTCTGGGTTAGGAGCCAGGGAGAGCCAAATGTGGTTTGGGCATGTCTTGGAGCCAGGCGTCGACCTCTTGCTGGGAGAATGCAGCCCGTGTTCATGAGGTTGTTTTCTTGGCCTTCATGTGTTGGTGCAATTCTGAAACTTCAAATCATGTTCCCTGAACCGTGTACATATGGTTGTTTGTAAGTAGGAATAACTGGTTCTTTTAGCTGTTTGCTCCAAAAATAAAGCAACCTTGTCCTTGTATGTAGCATAATGCTTCAAGCATCCCATGTTGTATCATGAAAGAATATCAATGATGAAACTTTGATAAACCAAAAGGGCTAGATTTCCCTTTTCTGTTTGTCTGTGGGATGAATGTCAGTGCAAATTTCTGCATCAATCTTCCCCAAGGTTCTGTGCAGTTTTATTCCTGGTAGCCATACGCTTGAATGGAACCTTTCTTTTTACATGTACCTCAGTGTTATTTCTTTTACTCGTTAGTAACCGTTTTTGTTTCCACTGGAAATATCTAACTTCAAGATTCAAAGCCATCATGTGAGTCAAGGCTGTTGTATCACATAAGCTCAAAATTTCCCAAAAATTTTACGTGCAGTTTTTTTTTTTGGGGGGGGGGGGTTGGTGATTTTGCTACTGTTTGTCAGTTAGCATTTGTCAAAGCCCCTCAACATTAGGTGGCACAGCATAATTACTGCCGAAGTGTCTGTCACTGTCATTCATACTCTGTCAAACAAGTAACTCAACCATGTCAAGCCTTGACAAAATAGTTACCTAGTTTCTTCATGTATTTTTGCTGATGTTTGTTATTGATGCTATGGAGCTCTATATAATGGCCATTTAGTCATTTCCTTGTGGAAAGCATCCTAAGTTCTATTCTGACATTGAATTCTCAATCATGCTTATCAGTGTTTTCTATCTTGCCAGAAGGCATAGATAAAAAGATTGTGATGCAGTGACAGGCTTATAATTGATGCCCAGTCTGATTTGTTTGCTCATTGGCCTGCAGAGCTATCTTGGTTCTTTTGGGTCAAGTGTCAATGTATTATGTCTTCCAATATTGAATAGGAGTTGGCAGTCTACTGGAGCATAGGCTGAAGAGTTGGGGAGCAGGATTGGGTGTGGGAGGCAAAGAGAAGGCTTCCGGCCTGTCGAGTCCTCCTCTCTGGTGCCCACCGTGGCCTTGTAGAAGCCGCCCCAAAGAAGTGAGGGTTTCGATTCGGCTGGATGTGAGCCTTATCATGCCTTATTTCACCATGGATGGCATTGTATCTTGTACACATACAGTTTATCTAAAAATGTACTTTTGCTAAGCTGTTTCGTGTAGGCAGCCTAACCTTTTTATGTCCTCACAATGGAAGATTATGTTTTCATTGTAAAACTACTTTACAATCAAGAGAGAAGAGTACTTAGCTCTAATCTTCAAAAGAAGGCTACTGGTCCCCAAGCCCCAAGCTTGTTTAAGCAGAGATAGAAGATTATGCTGATCTGCTGGCTCTTATTCAATGAGGGGGTACATGCTATGGAAATATTGAGCACGCATAGTGGAGATTGGATTTGGGACTGGGAGCATGTACATTTTTTGTGTGAGAGGAGGCCAAAATTTATGTCTTGATTGGATTTGAAGGAAGCTCATCTGAGCTTATTTATACACAGATTTAGGGTCAACAGTATTTTGATCCCCATGTTTGCGACCAAAATTAGCTCTCCCATGACAGGTGTTCCCTAGTTTAACCACCAAATATTTCTGGCCGGTGAATTTGCTTTGCTTATCACTGTATTTTGTTAGGCGTTGGTGCATTTTTATGCCACTATCCTTCCTTTTTGACCTTGTCAATATTTTCTTTTATCCATTTCATAGCTGTCATCCATTTCATAAGCTTTTGGTGCAAAGGCAATCATTATCTCTTGCCGTTCAATTCCCCACTTCCTTGCACAAAAATTAATCTGCGACAGCCCCAGCTGTTAACTCCACATGCAAGCAAAGAAATATGATCCAAACCTACTTCAGGCAACATGGCCAAGCCAATGCCAGAGGCATAAAGACAGAGACTTAAACCTGCCTTGGTTTCAGGATGTTGGAAAACTAGCACAGTGGGCTGCCTGGGGATTGATGGACCTGGGCTAGACTTGGTGTTGCTTCAGCTGGTAGCTGGCCTTTTCTGACTAGACTAGAAGGTACGCATGTTCAGCCTGTTTATTACCAATATCTTGAAGACGATATTGTTGTTTTATCAGTTTTCCTTTTGGGAAAGCTAGTCAATCTGTCTAGTTGTTGTGCATTTGCTCACATCTGCCTTCCCTCTGTTGTATTGGTGTGACACTGTTGAAGAAAGATGTGTCTAACATATCATGCTGTGCAGGAACCGTGGGAGTGGATCTTCAGCTGGCATACCATGTATAGGGGTCGACTAAAATAGAAGCGCAACCCTTGTGGTAAAAGAATAGAATTTTTTATTTACTTTGGCCGTCTGATGAGTTTATAAAGGAGCTGTGCCATGCATCCGACATTTTTCTATCTGACACATGTCTGAGTTAGTTAATCACCCTAGTATCTAATTGCCAGTTTTTTTTTTTTTTTGCAGGAAAGGATCTAGTAATTGCCAGTTGAACAATGATCTAAGGATCACATCGTCGTACATAACCAGAAGGTGTGGTACGTAAAGCAATTCCGTTTATAAAGGGTACCCCTTTCCCATGATAAAATCTTGCAAGTTCAACAAAACACAAGTAATCCATGCTCATCTTTATTTGCAATATTTCGAACAGTCGTGTTGATGATGTAATTATCATTTGCTGTCAATAAAGATAGTCATGATGGCCTTCCCTGAAAAAAGCGGTTACACAATGAGTTTCATCCACTAGTGTTTCTTTGTGTAGCAATGAACGAAACAAGTTCCCCTAAAGTAAGAAATGAAACATGTGTCTGTCGAAAAAGAAAGAGAAAAAACCACTTTTCAACCCTGAACTAACCACTCGGTTTGATTTACAACCCTCATCTTGGAAACCGGTCGAATTGCACCCATAACTTACCACAAAGTTCAAAACCAGTCAAAACCAGTTGACCAGCTCAAAACCGTGACCAGAGTTATCTTTTAAACTCTGTGGCAAGTTAAGGGTGCAATTCGACCGGTTTCGAAGATGAGGATTGCAAATCGAACCGAGTGGTTAGTTCAAGGTTGAAAAGTGGACTTTTCTCAAAAAGAAATGAAACAAGTACTCACTCTGTTCACAAATATAAAATATTTTAGATTCAATATAGACTACATACGAACTGAAATGAGTGAACAAATACAGTAAAATGTGTCTATATACATCCGACTCACAAAAAGGTTAGAACATCTTATATTTGTGAATGGAGGGAGTAACAAATAAAGATGGGGGAAGAAAATGTCATCTTTCTTTGGCTGGCCAAATTGCACCCTGGCCTTCACGTCACCTCCGAGATCTAAGCTTGATGGTTTGGCTGTGCGGCAACAGGTCACTAGCTAGTGTCACCTCCTTTGAAGCTCATGCCCATCTAACTTAATTATCCACTGATTTGCTGATGGAACCTCAGACTTAGCGGTCTGGGTCAAGATTCAAAGTGCGATTCCGTCCACACATATGTATAGTTTAAACAAGTCTGTCCCATTTAGAAACAAAACGGCAATCAAATTATCTCCTGCAAACGTATGAGATATGGCGCTTGACCTTGACATTGTCTATGACTGCCGGCCGGCGAGTGGAATGCTTCGTTTTGGCTATCAATTAACTTCTCTCCTGTGTGTGTCACTATCACACCATGGAAAACAATGTAGCGTAAGTGAAGAACTGAAGATATATAAGAACATAGCATGAGCATACACTGACCAGCAAATTAAAGTGAACACAAATGAAGCCATCAGGCATGTCCCCCTCTTTTTCCCGCCATCTTGCTCCACTGCTTCTGCTCTTGCTGATCCAAGCTCATCTACTTGTAGCCAGCATACTCACTGCAGGGTCGCCTCTTAGGCCTCCAAATTATATCACCTGCTCATCCGGGGACTATGCGTTTGGTTTCCGTGCCTTTGACGCTGACCCTAGCCAGTTCCTCCTCGGCATCTGGTTCAACTTCAACCTCACCGACGGAGCCAACCCTGCGGAGCACAAGGTGGTGTGGTACGCGAAAGAACCAGGCTCTGACTCGCCCGTCACAGCCATGGATCAATCCGTGCTCGGCATCATCAATGGTCAGCTCTCCCTTGCCAACACCGCTGGCACCATCATCTGGGGGAGAAACCCCAAACAAGGCATGCGGCACGGCACTGACCTCGTGCTCCAGGACTCGGGCAACCTCCAGTTCCTCGCCTCCCCGGGTGGAACTGTCGTGTGGGAGAGCTTTCAGGATCCGACCGACACGCTCCTCCCGGGGCAGTCCATGGGCCCTGGATCAACCCTTCAATCGAAGCACTTAGACACGGACTTGTCACCAGGCCGCTTCGGCCTGCACGTGCAGACCGACGGCAATATTGTATTCTACCTCCTGAACCTTGACACTGGGAGTCTGGACATGAACAGCGCATACTGGGGGACCGGCACCAACCAACTTGACAACACGGATGGCAACACGACTCTTTTCTTCGACTCGCCAGGACATCTCTACTACCAACTCAAGAACGGCACGGTGCCTGACCTGATACCTCCACTTCCGAACTCCACCATCAGTTACCACCAACATGCAACGCTCGATCCTGATGGCATCGTCCGGGTCTACACCCGGCCGAAGAATGCCACCGGGGGAAAGAGCAACTTGTCGTGGGAAGTCACCGGCATAATCCCAGGTGAAGGTTGCAGCATGAGCACCAATTATCAAAGTTTGTGCGGCCCCAACTCCTACTGTATCAACGGCCCAAATGACCGTCTCGATTGCAAGTGTCCAAGAGGCTACTCTTTCCTTGATGAGCAGCTCAAGTACAAAGGATGCACACAGGGGTTTGTGCCACAAAGCTGTCATGGGAACCACTCTGCCGAGTTTGGAATTCACAAGATGCCAAACACCATTTGGAGATTCGCGGCGTACGAAAGATATTCGTACATCACAGAGGACCAGTGTGGAGACTTCTGCTTGATCGACTGCCAGTGCACAGCGGCTCTATTTGATGGAACCTACTGTGGTAAGTTGGCCATGTTGACAGGTGCTGGACATCAGGGAGAAAATGTTACCATGAAGGCGTTGATCAAGGTGAGGACGAGCAGCCCCTTGGCGCCAGTATCACCGAGGACAAGCAGCCCCTTAGCGCCGGCGTCAACGAGAAGGATATTGCCTTATGTGCTACTTGGTTGCTCGGCATTCCTGTTGTTGTCCGCAGCAAGTAGTCTCATGTTACATTGCTACCTCAGAAAGAAGACCGCCAACCATGACTTTGTGAGGGCTTACACCGCAAAAGAGCTTTACAGAGCAACCAATGGCTTTCATAAGTTGCTAGGCAGAGGAGGCTTTGGCGAGGTCTACCATGGGGTGTTGAAGTCGCTACACTCCCCCGACATAGCAGTGAAGAAGCTCATCAGCTCCAACGATTACAGTGAGAGGGAGTTTGCAAACGAGGTACAGTCCATCGGCCAGATCCACCATAGGAACCTAGTCCGCATGGTTGGCTACTGCAAAGAGAAGGAGCAACGGATGTTGGTGTTCGAGTTCATGCCAGGTGGTTCACTTCGGAGCTTCCTTTTCCAGCCTCAGCAGCAACCGATGTGGAGTTGGCGCGCTGAAGCAGCCCTTGGCATCGCCAAGGGCCTGGAGTACTTACATGAAGGGTGCAATTATCCAATCATCCACTGTGACATCAAGCCTGACAATATATTGTTAGATGCCAAGAAAAATCCAAAGATTACTGACTTTGGGATTGCCAGGCTTCTTAGTGATCAGCAGATGCACACCACGGTGACCAACATCAGGGGCACAAGGGGCTATATAGCCCCTGAGTGGTTCCAAAGTGACAGGCGCATCGACACCAAGGTTGATGTGTACAGCTTTGGTGTTGTGCTACTAGAGATGATATGCTGCCGAAAGTCCCAGGAGCCAGTGCCTGGTCAGGATGGTGATGACTCGGTCATGCTATTCGAGTGGGCCGGTCAGTTGGTTGGTGATGGCAGGACTGAGGTTCTCTTTCATAGCGACGACGACGCCATTGAGGATTTGGTCAGAGTGGAGAGGTTCTTGCGTGTTGCTCTCTGGTGCGTTGAGCAGAATCCTTCGCTCCGTCCGACGATGCATCAGGTGGTGCAGATGCTGGAGGGTGTGGTTGAGGTCGACACTCTACCTGCTCCTACCAGCTCCAACTGTTCATCATCGTCGACCTCTTCCATCGATGAAGGGAGCGCTCTGTTGTCAGGTGCTGCTACTCTTGAGATAGAGTGATTCTTACTGTACTTGCCAAATCTGATAGGCTGCAGACCTGCAGTGTATAGCTGCGTTTCTGTAAACAGGACATCAGTCATGCATTCTAGGGTAGCTACATACATGTCTTCTACTAGTAAGTGCCAGCATATCCTATGTATTCATCCATTGTGGTCCAGTTATGCAACAATCCTTTGGTTTGAGCACTAATTCATCATCAGATTTTTTTGACACTTTTCTGAAGTCACAAGATATTGTTCTTGGTTGAAATTAACTAGTTAAGTGTGTATAATGGTTTAGGAAAACACACAACACAGCCAAAGCAGCAGCAGCAGAAAGATTTGCTATTCATCCATTGTGGTCCAGTTATGCAACAATCCTTTGGTTTGAGCACTAATTCATCATCAGATTTTTTTGACACTTTTCTGAAGTCACGAGATATTGTTCTTGGTTGAAATTAACTAGTTAAGTGTGTATAATGGTTTAGGAAAACACACAACACAGCCAAAGCAGCAGCAGCAGAAAGATTTGCTGAAAATTTCGTCAATAGGTCATTCAGTTCTACCTGCTAGAGAGCAAAAGTGTTAGCAAACTACTTATTTACTAACTGAAGTTGGTCGGGCATTTCTCATAAGAGCACCAGTCATGATTCACGGAAATGAATCTGGGTGCTTCACAGATGTTTAGCCGAAGAACAACCAATATAAGTTCACAAATTAAAGGTTAGAAATGCTTGTCAGCTTCTCACTCATTTGTCCAATGGATAATAACAGACCAACAGTAGGGTGAACGAATAGTAACCTTGGATGTAAACAAAACCATCCGGGTGAAAAGAAAATTTTGGAGTGTGAAGAAAAAGGTGTTTCTATGCAAATTTCACTGTCCACATGCTTCCTTGGTGCTCCTTGGTCAAGTTGGCGTTGCCATGTCACTCAAAATCACTGTGAAGTAGCAAAGAAGTTCATCAAAATTGATGCCAAACCACATTTTGGAGAACAGTCAATGATCTCTTTGTTTCACCAAATAAGTTCAGTTACTCAAGATCATGAACTTTGTTAGTTAATAGAGTCCAGGTTCTACTTAATCAGGCCTCAGCCTACCTATAAGATAACAGCTGCAAATATATCAGCAGATGACATGAACACCAACGATGATAGTCGAAGATATACTTTCACTCTTTCAGGCTGAGGTACAAACCAATATTGAAAATCCATTTATCCATTTGTCTTCACCTCATCCCAATCGTGGGAAAGTAACATCTTCTGCAGGCCAATAAGATAAACATCGACTCATTTTTTTCCGGGCCCTTTATCAAGAAATTTACCTGCTCCAAAAAGAGTGTGAAGGCTACTACAAAAGTTCATTTTGTCCAGATCGAGTTTTTCCTTCGCCTTCAAGAAAAAAAGGGAGAAGTGTTATCCCAGTTCTAAGATAAGACTGAAACATCAACCTTGAAAAAAGAGATCGAAACATCAAGCCTTGATGTTGCCTAGCCAGAAAAGCATGGGGAATTGCGCAACCGCGAGGAATAGAAGAAAGTAGTGGTTCCTGCTAGGATGTCTCTCATAAGTCCTCGATGCACCCTGCAGAACCCTCTTCATCGTCTTAACCAGGAACACTCCAGTGCAGATACAGAACCACGGCAGCACAAAATAGTACGAGTAGCTCCAGAAGATGCGGACAAGCATCGCAAGTGAGGTACCAGCAAACCCATACCCAGCATATACCACGTTGTCCAGCAATGGCGATTCACCACTTCCCAGTGAGTACAGTAGAGCTTTAATGAGAATGACTTGCATAAACCAACCAAGTAACCCTCTTGTTAACTGTATAGTCAGTGCCCTCGGGTAAACCTGCATTCAGGAACGATGTTATTATTCAGACAAGCAACATTGAAGCAAGAATATCCTGAACTATCAGTAACAGAATTCTATCAGCTACTTAATATATCAATCATCACAGATTCCTGCCATTTTGTCTAAGATGCTCTAATCTTACAGCTATGCTATCTTCTGTTTCACTTTTCAGTGGTTACAAAGCTCTGGAGTATGCATCTCGAGGAGTTTACTCGCTGAAGACAGATGTGTTCAGCTTTGGCGTTTTGGTTCTGGTGATTATTAGTGGCCGAAAGAATACCATACTCGAGAAGCGAGGGGATACTGTTGGTGATCTTGTACGAGATGTGAGTCAACTGAACATGTATTTCAAGCAAGATTTCTTATATTTAGTGATCTAAAAGGTCTTATATTAGTTTACAGAGGGAGTAGTTCACATTCACGAGATGTTTACTTTTGTTGCCAAATTATTTTCCTTCTTTTGCGCTGCAGTTTCTCATATCAAGCTTGTTGTTAAACTATTTCAGGCCTGGCATATGTGGAATTAACAAAGGTTGCATGAGCCTGTGGATCCGTTGTTAGGGGACGGATATGAAGTCGCCGAGATAATGAAATGTGCTCAAGTGGCACTGGTTTGTGCTCAGGAAGACCCAGCAGACCGACCCACCATGACAGATGTTGCTGCAATGCTGAACTCTGAAAGCATAAGCTTACCAATGGAGCCTAAGCAGCCCGCTTCGCTGATCCATTGGTGTGCCGACAGAGACACGGCATCGGACATACGTGGACCAATCAAGCAGGACAATAGACATAACCATAACGAGTTCCCCTCAATGTCGACTAGAGTTGGAATCATTTTGGACCCGGAGGTTTGATATGATGAACAACATTCAGTACCATATAGTATAATACAAAATGTGAGTAAGGATTGTGGGCTTTTTACGGGTCATGTAGCGTACATATTCGAGATACTCAGACCAATTTCACAGAGTGAAAATAAACATGTTTCTGTTGTACCAGCTACGGACTGATTTTCCATCAGCTGCATTGAAATTCAGATATACGATGTTTCATGCTTTGTTGTTACTATTCCAGTTTCAGGGAAGTTTACCCGGGATTGATCATATTTGGGAACAGTTATGGGGACATGGAGAAGGGCATGAGAAGAACTGTTTGCAAACCAAAACTGATACTTAGAGCATCTCTAGCAGATCCCTTATAAGGCTAGCAGCAAACACATGCTGGTTAAGATGTTTAATTCTGAACTGAAGTCGGATTCAGACATTAGTGCCAGAGTTTTTCAAAAATCTACAAATCCTATATTAATTGGAGGGGATTTTAATATTATTAGGAAAGCCAGTGAAAAAAACAAACCAGGATCACCTGGACATTGGAGTTTTCTGTTTAATGCCATTTTGGAACAAGCTGGGGTGAGGGAACTAGATATGATTGGGAGGAAATATACATGGGGTAATTATATGCAGAACCCTACTTTTGAAAAACTTGATAGAATTTTATGCAGCACTGATTGGGAAGAGGCTTATCCCTTAACTCAGGTAATTGCTTTAACAAGAGAGAAATCTGATCATACTCCTCTTTTTCTAGACTCTGGAGAATTTCAAAAAACTGATCCAATTTTTAGATTTGAAAATGCTTGGTTTAAAAGAGAGGGGATTGATGGAATAGTGCAGGAAGTTTGGAATGATCCTTATATTAATGGAGATAGTATTGATAGGTTGTTGGGTAAATTTAGAAGATTGAGACCCAGGCTTAAAGGGTGGAATAGGAACATGAATGCTTGGTATATAGATCTTAAAAAAGATATTCTGCTCAAACTGGATATTATTGATAAAAACAGTGAAGACAATGGCTTAACAGCTGCTGATAGAAAAGAACAAAATGAGCTGAGAACACAACTTGATAAAATACTTCAACAAGAGGAAGATAAATGGAAACAGAGAGCCAAAATAGATGAATTGTTGGAAGGGGATAGAAATACTAAATTCTTTCATGCTAAAGCCAATGGAAGGCTTAGAAGGAATAAAATTTTTAGGTTAGAACAGGAGGAGGGAGTGATAGAAGGGGAGAACAATTTAATGGAATACATAACCACTTTCTATAAGAATTTGTTTGGTCATCCAGATAATTCCTCGGTGTCCTTAAACATTGATGATCCTTCTAGGATCCCTATTGAATACTCCAATATGCTGGTGGAGGAATTTTCTTTAGAGGAGATTAAAAAGGTAGTCTTTAAGATGGCACATAACAAATCTCCTGGCCCAGATGGCTTCACGGCAGAATTCTACCAACATTATTGGGATCTTGTGAAGTTTGATTTAAAAAATTTGCTGGATGATTTTGCCAGCAAGAAGGTTGATATAAGTAGGTTGAACTATGGTATTATTACTTTGATTCCAAAAGGGGCTGGGGCCAATCAAATCCAGAAGTTTAGGCCTATTTGTTTATTAAATGTGTGTTTCAAAATTATAACTAAAGTCCTAATGAATAGGCTGAATTTGGTAGCTGCCAGGGTTATTTCACCAGTACAAACTGCCTTTGTTAAAGGCAGGTACATAATGGAAGGGGTCTTGATTTTACATGAGGCTCTCAACAGCATTAAAAAGAATAAACAAAGTGCTGTGCTTCTGAAAATTGATTTTGAAAAGGCTTATGACAAGATTAAATGGTCTTTTTTGTTCCAAATGCTTAGATTGAAAGGGTTCCCAGACAAATGGGTTGATTGGGTCATGGAAACAGTCAGGGGGGGGGGGAGTTTGTGTGAAAGTCAATAATAATCTAGGGAAATATTTTTGTTCTCATAAAGGTCTGAGACAAGGGGATTCTTTATCACCTTTAAATTTTGATTTGGCTGCTGATGCTTTAGCAATTATGCTGAATAAGGCTAGAGAAAGAGGATTAGTTAAAGGGGTTTTGGGTGAGTATATTACCAATGGAGTTAATATGCTGCAATATGCTGATGACACTATTTTCTTGATACAAGATGATGTGGAAAGTGCTCAAAATTTAAAGTATATACTTTGCCTGTTTGAACAGATGTCTGGTCTGAAAATCAACTTTCATAAAAGTGAATTATTCCTGTTTGGAGAGGCACTGGATAAGGAGGAGGAATATGCAAGAATTTTTACTTGTCCTGTGGGTACTTTACCCATGAAATATCTAGGATTGCCAGTTGATAAGAATAGAATTAGAAATAAACACTGGAAACCTCCTGAAACTAAGATGGAGAAAAAATGTGGAACCTGGCAAGGGAGGTTATTAGCTAGTGCTGGGAGAGTTACTCTGATTCAATCTGCCTTGACAGGAATCCCTTATTTCATGATGTCCTTTTATGGACTTCCAGTAGGGTCGGAGAAACGAATGGATTTCTTCAGGGCTAGATTGTTGTGGCAAGAGAATGAACAAAAAAGGAAATATCATTTGGTGAAATGGTCTGAGGTTTGCAGACCAAAAGATATGGGGGGGCTTGGGATTCATAATCTAGCTCACATGAACAAAGCTCTTTTGTGTAAGTGGTGGTGGAAGTTGTACACAACAGAGGGGTTGTGGCAAGATATAATGGTAGGAAAATATGTTAAAAATAAATGTATGGCTAATATCTTGGTCAGACAGGGTGATTCTCAGTTCTGGAAGGGCATATTGAAACATAGAGATCACTTTCTCTCTCTGTGTAAATTTAAGATTGGAAATGGGGAAAAAGCTCGTTTTTGGGAAGACTGGTGGATTGGTAGTGCTCCTTTAAAAAAGAGCTTTCCTAGACTTTATGATATATGCTTTGATAAAAGAAAAACGGTTAAAGAAATGTTTGATAATGGATTAGATAATGTCCAGTTTAGGAGAACATTGGTGGGGGATGCAAAAGAACTCTGGGGACATGTTAAAGAAGCCTGCACTGGGGTAACTTTAAACAAAGAGATGGATGAGATCAAGTGGACTCTGGATAAGAAAGGGGTGTATACAGTAAAGTCCTTTTATAGACATCTGATTGAAAATGGGATTAAATATCCACATCTATATATGTGGAAAATTAAAATGCCACCTAGGATTAAGGTCTTTATGTGGCTGGCCCTTAGGGGTAGCATACTCACAAAAGACAACCTAATTCGTAGGGGGTGGAAGGGAGATGATAAATGCCCCTTTTGTGGAAGAAAGGAGGCCATCAATCATCTCTTTTTGAACTGTTCAGTTGCTAGACTGCTGTGGAATATCTTAAAATGTGCCTTTAATCTTAAGGACATACCAGACACTTTAGATGAGGTCATGAAAACATGGATTAACACATTTTGCAAAGATGAAAAAAATCTGGTGGTGATAGGAGTTTCAGCAATCTGCTGGACTTTATGGAAAATTAGAAATAGTGTCATTTTTGAGGACAAGAGGGTGAATGACCCCTGTGTCCTTGTGTCTTTGTTCCTTAAAAATCTAAATGACTGGAATATTTTGCAGACAAATCCCGTAAGAAGTAAGATGATGGAGGCTGGAGTGAAGCTGATTAACGAGGTGGCGGAGGAGATCTTCAAAGCAGCGTATGGATGGCGTCTGAAGATTGGGCGGATTGAAGGATGACACCTCGCTCTGCTGTGATGGATCTACTCCAAGTCTCAAAGCTGGCTTCATTCTCAGTCGTTCTAATGTTGCTTTTGGTCTTAGTAGATGTTTCATGTAACTGCAAAACTTGTATACTTTCTGGTCGTTATGTTGGGTTTGTTGCCTCTGGTTGTTCAACAGAGGGTTAAAAAAGGACTGATCCGAGGCTAGATCGTTAGGTCTAGACTTTGGAACATCCTCTCCAGAAATTCCCCCCTGCTGGGATTAGCTGGAATAGGGTGGTTAATCTAGTTTGGGGTGTGTTGCTGTTTTCTGTTTCTTTCCTTGTAGCAAAGACAATGCTGATTTCTGGTAATGGAAATCGGAGAGGTAGCTCTCTTTTATCAAAAAAAAAAAAAATTAGAGCGCGTTGGCTAAGCCTGGGCCGACTCGGATTCAAATTGCTTGCCGCCACTTCCCTGTCTCTCCCGCGTCCCTGTTTTCTTGCTCGCCCCGTTTTCCCAATTCCCGACCAATCTTCAGCCTCCCTCCCATCAGCCTCCCTCGATCCATCTAGCTCTCTCTCCCGACGCGATCCACGGCCGCGACCATGGGCGACACCACGGTGCTCCCGCCGTCTCTGCTCCCGCGCCGCAGCGCCGCCGCCGATCTCCACCCCTGCTCTTCCCGCGTGCGCGTAAACCCTGCCTTGATGGCGAATCCCGCCGCTGCCAAGAGGCCGAAGCGGCCCATGCCCGTGCGCGACGGACAGCCGCCGGCGAAGCGCGCACGCGGTGTCTGCTCCGGGGCGAGATCCTCCATGCCGCAGTCGCCGCCAAGATCGACAGCAGCAGCCTTCCATGTCCCAGCACCAGCAGCGGCGAGGATCCGAGAAGCCCGACGGCGACCAAGAACCCCGTGTCCGGCTCGCCGAAGACCGCGACGCAACCGAGCATGCGCGAACTGATCCAGAACGCCCGCCTCGCCATGGCTCGCGCTGCCGCCCAAGAAGAAGAGGCCGGCCGTCGGCGCGACATCGAGCGCAGCCGGGCGGAGGCCCGGCGGAAGGTGGAGCAGATGGTGGACACCGTGCAGTTCAACGACCCGTGGATCGACCCGTCCGACGTGACCAAGTCCCCCGAGGAGCTGCTTCGAGCAAGACAGGAAGCATGGCGTTATCAAGCTCAGCTCATTGCGATGGCTCGTCAACGGGACATGCATGGAGGCGTTGCTCAAGCGATGCAAATCCATAAGAAGTGATGGAAGCAGAGGAGGAAGTCATCAGCAGTGCAGGCTTGCTGCTTGGTACTCTTCACATCAAAGGAAGCAGAGTCGGCAGTGGTAGTCTTCACATCAGAGAACCGTGTAATCTATGTTACCTAGCTGAGAAAAGCAGAGGAAGCAAAGGAAGGGATGGATAAACAAAGGAGTAGTTGCTTCGCTGGCATGTTTTCCAGTAGTGCGAGTGAGATTCTTAATTTGGCCATTAATTACTGTGCATTATGGTCACAATTGATCAATTAATGCAAGGGTTTTGTTTCATGTAAAAACATTGGATCTGATCAGTATGATGTATGCAAGCATCTGTCACTAGATCTCTTTGTTGCCAATAGCTCATGTGTACTTTCTGTCTAAACTTTGCAACTGCTGCAAATTTCTTTCAGTAAAATTGTTGCATATGCCAGACCAGTTTCAAGTCACACTGCAGAGAAAATCAGTGGTGTTCACCTCATTTAATTAACATATTCATTGACATGGATCCACCGAGTTAAGGGAATTACAATGCATGATACATCATCTGAATTCAAACTACACAGCTTCATTCAAAATCAACTCAACTAGAATGAGAAACGTTGGCAACATCCAATTGCAATTCTTCCTCCTCTGTACCTTCAGCGTCATTCGCAGCTTCTCACTTTCCTCCTGAAGGGAAATTAGGAGTGCACATTTTGACACGCTGGGAAATGAAAAAATTAGCTCTGTCATGTATACCCTGGGGTGACCAATTCTTTTTCCTCTGTAAAGGCCGTTAGTTTGTTTGCATCTTGTGTGCTAATAAAGGGGGTTGTATGTAAGTTCCTGACCTCCTTTTAGCATAGCTTGCAACGTCAAGATGATGTAGACACAAAACAATCCCGTTTCTGGTTGTCTGACTTGTAGCAGCTCTGAACTTCAGGGTTAATATTGATGTTTCCTTCCCTAAATAGCACTTGTCATCAGTAGTTAAACGAACTACCAGCTTAAAAGACTACGATCAACTTGAACGGCCAAAACTTGGCCAGCGACACCATCAATATTTGCCTCCATTAGGCCATCACCAGTCATTTATCTCCAATTCTCAAGGCAAAACTTCCAGCAAGACATTCAGAATACTAGCCATCGCGGACGTATGGGACTAGTTGTTCTCTATGTCACTATACAAACAAGGCCATACTTCATTTCACTTTTCTTTCTTTCATTTGATTTCTTTGCTTCATCGTAAGTGGTTTGATCCGAAAACAATGCTCGCAGCCATGAACTATGTAGCACTATTGGTCCTGTTTTCTACTACATCCAGAATAGTGATCTCAGAATCTCGCGTGGATCAATCAAGTTTCTGAGATCATAGATGGCAAACCAAAACTTGAGAACCATCAAACCCAACTCGACAAGCAGCAATCACAGAGTTGAAGAGTTAAGACCTATAGTTGCACATACTTACAAAAGATTGCATCAGTATTCATTGTGCTCCTGGTCGAAGACTATATGTGTGTACCACCCCCAATAGCAAGCAGTTCATGGTTGTTAAACAGTCTTTACCCTCTGCTTGTGCTGTGCAATCTTAGTAACACACTAGCATTGCACTCCCTTTGTGGTATACGCTTTGATTCTTTTTTAGAGCATTTGTGGTGCGCTTCCTCTGTATTCATCCTTGCACTTTGAGGTTTACCAGTGAAGAAAGCATTGGGGATAATATTCTGAGATGCTCCTTTTTGTTTCCCAAATGATTGAGTAAGTTCTTGGCCCCTAAATGTTTTAATTCCTCAAGTAAATAAAACCGTGTCTTTGCAATCTTTCTTCAAGTCTGTACGACATGTAAGAAATGTGTTTCAAATAATGTGTTATGTTTCCTCGGCTACTCTACTTGAAAAGATTATGAATTTTAAATTTGTTCTTCTTTACTCCATCTTCGCAGTTTCTTTTTTCAGTCATTAGTTTCTCTTTTCTGCTGTGTTTCAATCATGTACTTCAGTCATATTCAGTATATTTTATTCAGTTTTATCCAGTGTTCTTCAGTTTATCAATTTCTCTTTAGTCATATTCAGTGTAATTTTTTAGTCATATTCAGTGTAATTTTTAGTCATATTCATTGTTATTTTTCAATCCTTTTCATTGATATTTAGTTAGTCATATTCATTGGATATTTCTTCAGTTGCTCAACTTTTGTTCAGTCATATTCATTGAGATTTCGTTAGTCATATTCAGTTTTTTATAGTTTTATTTAGTGCTCCTCTCAGTGTTCCTCTCATTTATCTTCCTATTCATTATTATTTTCAGTCACATTCAGTGTTCCTCTCAATTTTTTGTTTCATTTCCTCTCAGTGTTCCTCTCAGCTATAATTTTTCCATTTCAGTGTGTTGTTCATTTTCTCTTCTTTCTTTGTCATCCTAGTCTCAATTTCATTTTCATTGTATCTTCAGTGTTTTCTTTTCTTTCTTCCTCATCTACAGGTTTCAGTTTGTTTTAGTTCAGTCTGTCTTCTCAGTTTTTCCCTTCATTATGAAATTTAGTTCATTCTGTTTTTTTACAGATGGCCTGCAACATCTGCTTGTCTGGCGACTGCGGGTACCGCTATGATGGCACCAGATCATTTGGGTTTTGGCTGGCTGGAGATTTTAGTGGTAAAAGTGTTGTTTTTTTAGTACAAATCATATGTGACTGTGTTTTTTTTTTTTATGTATTTATTCTTTTTCCTGCATTTCGCATACTGTTCCATGCAATGTTAGCCTAGAATTCAACAGAATCACAAACACAACTTTGACTTTTGAGGCAAAGAGGGGAGAAATTTTCATTTTGCAGTCCGAGCTTGCAAATGGGAGGATATATTCAGTGCACAACACACTACAAAAGATGAAAGTTTGGAGGAATCTGGATTCTCATCACAAATCATACTAGTACCATTCCAGCACAACTAAGCCCTACAAGTAACTTAACTACATCCAGAATGCAGTTGGTCTCTTGTATAGTTCATTCATCTCATGAGCGTCTGTCATCTCATAGGCGTGCGCCCTTCGCCTGGTAGCTCTCAGCTCTCCATCTTTATCGTACCTGAGACCGAACGTAGTGATATGGTACACACGGTGGGCTGCGTACTCATCCTCATCCTGGTCATCGGCCGAGACACACTCGAGCAGGCAGTAGCTGCCGTCCCCCATGAAGAGGAGCGTGGCCCCTAGGTGCCTCTTGCGGTCCGCGTGGAACAGCCGGTCCTTCCCGAGCTTCCACGCCGGCATGGTCTGGAGGGCACCGGCCGCGACGACGGGCACGGCGTCGCAGGAGCAGACATGGCCGAAGCCGCCCTCGTGGATGCAGAGCCCCACCCAGGCATCCAGGTCCCGATCAAAATGGGCTTCGCCGCTGAAAGGCATGGCCCAGTTGCCCTGGCACGTCCACTCGAGGCTCCTGGTGTCCAGCGAGAAGGTTCTCCGCCTGGCGGACACGAAGAGCGTCCGCCCGTCCGGGTGCACGGCGAACGATTTGACGTCCGGTGACTGGAACGACGGGAGGTGCGCCGGCAAGAAGGTCCATGCCCATGCCTTGCGCTCGTCGCCGTTGGGCGGCGGCTGGGCGTCGAGGACGGCAAGGGAGGACTCCACTATCATGTACAGCGTGCCGGCGACGGATGCCAGCAAGGGGGGAGCCGCAAATCTTGCGGCCGTTGGGGTGGGCGCAGAGGGTGATCCCCGACGTCTCGACGTCGTAGACGGGGAAGTCGGCGGCGCCGTAGGCCGGCATGGCGAGTATCTTGGCGCCGTGCGCGCCGAAGAACGCCAGACGGCCGTGGCGGCCCTCGAACCGCGCCACGGCGGGTTCCGGCAGCTGCTCGGGCTCCGGAGCCGCCGCCGCCTCCGCCTGCGGGCTGAAGGTGTCGACGTCTATCTTGCGGATGCTGTATCCTCTTTCCCAGTCATCCACCACCAGATATACATGGCGGCGCCGCGGCTGCTGCCGGCGGTCGCGCTGGTTACCTCGCTTGGCGGTGGTGTTGTGCCCACATGGCTGGAGAGACAGCCGGCGCTTCGGCATGTCTTCCCTTGCTCCTGCCGGCGAGTTTGATTCAATCCCCCGCTTATAAGCCGCGCATAACGAAGACGAATCCGGATCAGGCTAGTAGCCCTTCACCGAATCGGAGACGGGGGTATCATCTTTCCCTACAATAGCGTGGACGAAGCGTCTTATGTTCCTGGTAATGTTCGGGTTTTTCTGTTCTTGGTGTGTTTTTATCGGCTTTTCTGTTTTTCTTCATTATATTTCTTCACCGGTTTTTTGTTTTTTTATATTTCACTGTTTATTTTCTCTTTTCTTTCCTTTTTCATTTTTCCAACACCTGTCTAGTTTCTTTCAATGCACATTGTACATTTTAATATACGTGTGAACCGTTTTTTGATACACACTGAACATTTTCCAAAAACATGACGTACATTTTCTTCAAATACTTTTGAAAATATTGAATACATTTTAAATATTTTTCAAGTACATGTTGATTTTTCTTAGTAGTATACTTTTTGAAACTATGGGATTGTTTTTTTACACTGTATAAACCTTTTTTAATGTCACGATCTTTTTTTAAACAAGTGAATATTTCATTAAAATGTCACATATTTTTGAATGGTACGTAACATAATTTATACCGCATAAACATTTTTCTACATTGTATAAACAGTTTTTTTTGAAATGTCACGACACATTTGATTGAAACACATGAGCATTTTCTTTGAACTGTCAGGTACATCACTAGATAATTGATCGTGCGTTGCAATGAGGTATAAATATTCTGATATGTTAACCCATAATTTACTAGCTCATATTAACACGATTGTGTAAATAAATATTTACCAAACCCGGGTTGTGAATTACTTGCCCGTATTTTAGGACTTTACTTTGTAATCACTTATTGGCTTACCAAAGAAACATAAGTTTATTTGGCAAATCAAACATGGGACAATTAAAGCAGGTTTCAAAGGAATGATACTTAGGAAAATGATGGATGATTGGACGAAGCACTCCGCTTGACATGAAAAAAACACTATTATTTTTTCAGTAGTAGATATATGTTTTTTAATTACATGAACATTTTATATTGTGTAAACATGTTTAAAAAAATGATGAACATTTTTTCCAAAACACGTGAGCATTTTCAAATGGTATGTACATTTTTTAATGCTATTGACATTTTATTTGGAGTATGTGATTTTTTTTTCACATCGTATACACATTTTTTGAACACATGCTAAGCATTTTTACAATTTAAGGAGAAAATAAAATTCTTAAATATAAGTAAATCTAATAAAGGAAAATAAAATAAAAACACGCGCTGGAGAGCAACGCTCCTCCCTCGCCGGGTCGACCAGTTTAGAGGGCTCCTTAGGCAAGTGCTCCTTCGGGGTAACTATAAGCGACATATAGTGAAGCCCTGTCTTCACGCCACCCATACATTTAGAAGAATGTTTGATAGCTTACACTAAAAAAGCAATAAGAATTCTAATAGGAAGCAAACATACGCTCCCAACGCAACCTGACGCGCGAACAGTCATATTCATCGGTTCACGCTGGGATGCTCCTGTGAACAACGTTGTGCACATGCCGAAGACTCGCCCTCATTGGAGTCCTTGCAGTTCAACCATTCACTCCTCCCCCACCCCCCTCACACATAGCTATTGGAATTGCCATGCAATGGTGATGTTTGTCAGCAGAGAGAATTGTCATGCTACAACAAAGAAATTTGCAAAAATATATGTTCAACAATCGTCATGCTGCAACATTGAGAATCGACATAATATATAAGTAGAACGTGGCAATGATGCAGTGAGAGAATTGACATCGTACACGTAGGGTAAAAGTTATCATGATAGGAACATCTTAGGAAATTGCCATGCAAGAACATAGAGAATTGCCATGGTAATGAAGGAAATATGCCCTAGAGGAAATAATAAAGTTGATATTTATATTTCCTAATATCATGATAAATGTTTATTATTCATGCTAGAATTGTATTAACCGGAAACTTAGTACATGTGTGAATACATAGACAAACAGAGTGTCACTAGTATGCCTCTACAGAACTAGCTCGTTAATCAAAGATGGTTAAGTTTCCTAGCCATAGACATGAGTTGTCATTTGATGAACGGGATCACATCATTAGATAATGATGTGATTGACTTGACCCATCCGTTAGCTTAGCACTATGATCATTTAGTTTATTGCTATTGCTTTCTTCATAATTTATACATGTTCCTATGACTATAAGATTATGCAACTCCCGAATACCGAAGGAACACTTAGTGTGCTATCAAACGTCACAACGTAACTGGATGATTATAAAGATGCTCTACAGGTGTCTCCGATGGTGTTTGTTGAGTTGGCATAGATCGAGATTAGGATTTGTCACTTCGATTGTCGGAAAGGTATCTCTGGGCCCTCTCGGTAATGCACATCACTATAAGCCTTGCAAGCAATGTGACTAATGAGTTAGTTGCAGGATGATGCATTACGGAACGAGTAAATAGACTTGCCGGTAACAAGATTGAACTAGGTATGATGATACCGACGATCGAATCTCGGGCAAGTAACATACCGATGACAAAGGGAATAACGTATATTGTTATGCGGTTTGACCGATAAAGATCTTCGTAGAATATGTAGGAGCCAATATGAGCATCCAGGTTCCGCTATTGGTTATTGACCGAAGATGTGTCTCGGTCATGTCTACATAGTTCTCGAACCCGTAGGGTCCGCACACTTAACGTTCGATGACGATTTGTATTATGAGTTATGTGATTTGATGAACCGAAGTTTGTTCGGAGTCCTGGATGAGATCACGGACATGACGAGGAGTCTCGAAATGGTCGAGACATAAAGATTCATATATTCTAAGGTCACATTCGGACACGGAATGGTTCGGTCGTTCGGGTGAGTTTGAGTACCGGGGTTACGGACCCCCCCTCCCGGGAAGTTGTTGGGAATCATGGGCCTAGTGGTGGAAGAGAGGGGGCCGGCCAGGGAGTGGCGCCCCCCTAGCCCAAACTGAATTGGTTTAGGGTTGGGAGGGGGCGGCCCCCCTTTCCGTCTCTCCTCCTCCTTCCGTCCTCCTCCTACTAGGAATGGGAAAGAGGAGGGGAATCCTACTTGGACTGGGGAGTCCTAGTAGGATTCCCCACACTGGCGCTGTTGAAGGAAATATGCCCTAGAGGCAATAATAAAGTTATTATTTATTTCCTCATATCATGATAAATGTTTATTATTCATGCTATAATTGTATTAATCGGAAACATGATACATGTGTGAATACATAGACAAACTTAATGTCACTAGTATGCCTCTACTTGACTAGCTCATTAATCAAAGATGGTTATGTTTCCTAACCATAGAAATTTGTTGTCATTTGATTAACGGGATCACATCATTAGGAGAATGATGTGATTGACTTGACCCATTCCGTTAGCTTAGCACTTGATCATTTAGTATGTTGCTATTGCTTTCTTCATGACTTATACAAGTTCCTATAACTATGAGATTATGCAACTCCCGTTTATCGGAGGAACACTTTGTGTGCTACCAAACGTCACAACGTAACTGGGTGATTATAAAGGAGCTCTATAGGTGTCTCCAAAGGTACATGTTGAGTTGGCGTATTTCGAGATTAGGTTTTGTCACTCCGAATGTCGGAGAGGTATCTCTCGGCCCTCTCGGTAATGCACATCACTATAAGCCTTGCAAGCAATGTGACTAATGAGTTAGTTGCAGGATGATGCATTACGGAACGAGTAAATAGACTTGCCGGTAACAAGATTGAACTAGGTATGATGATACCGACGATCGAATCTCGGGCAAGTAACATACCGATGACAAAGGGAATAACGTATTTTGTTATGCGGTTTGACCGATAAAGATCTTCGTAGAATATGTAGGAGCCAATATGAGCATCCAGGTTCCGCTATTGGTTATTGACCGAAGATGTGTCTCGGTCATGTCTACATAGTTCTCGAACCCGTAGGGTCCGCACACTTAACGTTCGATGACGATTTGTATTATGAGTTATGTGATTTGATGAACCGAAGTTTGTTCGGAGTCCTGGATGAGATCACGGACATGACGAGGAGTCTCGAAATGGTCGAGACATAAAGATTCATATATTCTAAGGTCACATTCGGACACCGGAATGGTTCGGGTCGTTTCGGGTGAGTTTCGGAGTACCGGGGGTTACCGGACCCCCTCCCGGGAAGTTGTTGGGAATCATGGGCCTAGTGGTGGAAGAGAGGGGGCCGGCCAGGGAGTGGCGCCCCCCTAGCCCAAACTGAATTGGTTTAGGGTTGGGAGGGGGCGGCCCCCCTTTCCGTCTCTCCTCCTCCTTCCGTCCTCCTCCTACTAGGAATGGGAAAGAGGAGGGGAATCCTACTTGGACTGGGGAGTCCTAGTAGGATTCCCCACACCTGGCGCGCTGAAGGAAATATGCCCTAGAGGCAATAATAAAGTTATTATTTATTTCCTCATATCATGATAAATGTTTATTATTCATGCTATAATTGTATTAATCGGAAACATGATACATGTGTGAATACATAGACAAACTTAATGTCACTAGTATGCCTCTACTTGACTAGCTCATTAATCAAAGATGGTTATGTTTCCTAACCATAGAAATTTGTTGTCATTTGATTAACGGGATCACATCATTAGGAGAATGATGTGATTGACTTGACCCATTCCGTTAGCTTAGCACTTGATCATTTAGTATGTTGCTATTGCTTTCTTCATGACTTATACAAGTTCCTATAACTATGAGATTATGCAACTCCCGTTTATCGGAGGAACACTTTGTGTGCTACCAAACGTCACAACGTAACTGGGTGATTATAAAGGAGCTCTACAGGTGTCTCCAAAGGTACATGTTGAGTTGGCGTATTTCGAGATTAGGTTTTGTCACTCCGAATGTCGGAGAGGTATCTCTCGGCCCTCTCGGTAATGCACATCACTATAAGCCTTGCAAGCAAAGTAGCTAATGAGTTAGTTACAGAATGATGCATTACGTAACGAGTAAAGAGACTTGCCGCTAACAAGATTGAGCTAGGTATTGGATACTGACGATCGAATCTCGGGCAAGTAACATACCGATGACAAAGGGAACAATGTATGTTGTTATACGGTTTGACCGATAAAGATCTTCGTAGAATATGTAGGAGCCAATATGAGCATCCAGGTTCCGCTATTGGTTGTTGACCGGAAACAGCTCTAGGTCATGTCTACATAGTTCTCGAACCCGTAGGGTCCGCACGCTTAAGGTTTCGTTAACAGTTTAATTATGAGTTTATGAGTTTTGATGTACCGAAGGTTGTTCGGAGTCCCGGATGTGATCACGGACATGACGAGGAGTCTCGAAATGGTCAAGACATAAAGATTGATATATTGGACGACTATATTTGGACACCGGAAAGGTTCCGGGTGAGATTGGGACAATACCGGATCTCCGGGAGGTTATCGGAACCCCTCGGGAGGTATATGGGCCTTATTGGGCCTTAGTGGAAAGGAGGGAGAAGAAGCAAAAGAGGGGGTGCCCCCCCAAGCCCAATCCGAATTGGGAGGGGGCCCGGCCCCCCCTTTCCTTCTTCCCTCCCCCCTCTTCCTTCCCTCTCCTACTCCTAATAGGAAAGGGGGGAGTCCTACTCCCGATTGGGGTTCGACTCCCCCCTAGGGCACGCCACCCCCTTGGCCGGCCCCCTCTCCTCCACTCCTTTATATACGGGGGAGGGGGCACCCCATAGACACAACAATTGATCTCTTGATCTCTTAGCCGTGTGCGGTGCCCCCCTCCACCAAAGTCCTCGATAATATTGTAGTGGTGCTTAGGCGAAGCCCTGCGACGGTAGAACATCAAGATCGTCACCACGCCATCGTGCTGACGGAACTCTTCCCCGACATTCTGCTGGATTGGAGTCCGGGGATCGTCATCGAGCTGAACGTGTGCTAGAACTCAGAGGTGCCGTAGTTTCAGTGCTTGATCGGTCGGGCCGTGAAGACGTACGACTACATCAACCGCGTTGTTCTAACGCTTCCGCTTTCGGTCTACGAGGGTACGTAGACAACACTCTCCCCTCTCGTTACTATGCATCACCATGATCTTGCGTGTGTGTAGGATTTTTTGAAATTACTACATTCCCCAACAGTGGCATCCGAGCCTAGGTTTTATGCATTGCTGTTATATGCACGAGTAGAACACAAGTGAGTTGTGGGCGATACAAGTCATACTGCTTACCAGCATGTCATACTTTGGTTCGGAGGTATTGATGAATGAAGCGGCCCGGACCGACATTACGCGTACGCTTACGCGAGAGTGGTTTTACCGCCGTGCTTTGCACACAGGTGACTAGCGGGTGTCTGTTTCTCCAACTTTAGTTGAACCAAGTGTGGCTATGCCCGGTCCTTGCGAAGGTTAAAACAGTACTAACTTGACGAACTATCATTGTGGTTTTTGATGCGTAGGTATGAACGGTTGTTGCTCAGCCCGTAGCAGCCACGTAAAATTTGCAACAACAAAGTAGAGGACGTCTAACTTGTTTTTGCAGGGCATGTTGTGATGTGATATGGTCAAGATGTGATGCTATATTTTATTGTATGAGATGATCATGTTTTGTAACCGGTTATCGGCAATGGCAGGAGCCATATGGTTGTCGCTTATTGTATGGAATGCAACGCCTACGTAATTGCTTTACTTTATCACTAAGTGGTAACGATAGTCGAGAAGCAATAGGCGGCGAAACGACAACGATGCTACGATGGAGATCAAGGTGTCGCGCCGGTGACGATGGTGATCATGGCGGTGCTTCGGAGATGGAGATCACAAGCACAAGATGATGATGGCCATATCATATCACTTATATTGATTGCATGTGATGTTTATCCTTTATGCATCTTATCTTGCTTTGATTGACGATAGCATTTTAAGATGATCTCTCACTAATTATCAAGAAGTGTTCTCCCTGAGTATGCACCGTTGTGAAAGTTCTTCGTCTTTGAGACACCACGTGATGATCGGGTATGATAGGCTCTACGCTCAAATACAACGGTGCAAAACAGTTGCACACGCGAATA